>JASANE010005472.1:0-11004 GCA_030248225.1 Trileptium ribeirensis | reverse complement strand
GATTGCTTTTTTATTGGCATCCTCATTTTATATAGACCAGTGCGGCAGACGTATAAAAATTAAGTGATGTTGCTTACTGTTTTAGTTGTACACGACTACTTGCGCCAACTTCTGTGGCAACTACTGCATACAGATTGCACTTGCTGTAGTCTGATTCAGCTATATGGAACGCGTTGTACCAGTTCGAATATTTCACCACTTCTTTTTCCGCATAAACTCAAGTGTATGTAACAGCGCAAATTGCAAACCGGTCTGCTAATTGACTTTGTCTTGGGGCGAGCGTTTGCACGTGCTTTGTTGTCCGCTCGGTTTGTGATGTTCTTTAAGAAAATCGAGGAACACTTCTTAAATAGAGCATAGACTAAGATGCAAGGCTCTCACAGGACCGATCTAGGTTCAGTCTACACGCCGCGGCAAACATTTGCTTAACATTGCACAAAATACACAATAATTCATTCAAGAAACGGTAAACCTCGTCATTTCTATATGCATTACCTACCGCAACGTAAAGACATTCAGCCCAAATAAAAATAATTAATGTCGTTAAAAACTGAAATAAACTTATTCACTGATATGCAAAGTAGTCGTTAATAATTGGAATAATGCCCAACCAGCAACATTTCGAATTGCGTTAATCACTATCGGTTAATATGCTAAGAATGATAATACGTTAGATTTTTTGTTTACTTTCTTGTTTTGCTATTGCTAATTCAATTTAACAATTCTTATTATTTACAGTTTATTTTACATACAACAAAGAAAACTAGATGCTAAAGAGGGGACCGCTGGGTCTACAATTAAGCTTCTGCCTTATATAACTAGTCAGAAAGCAGAATAATCCACTAAAGTTGTCCGGAAAATTAATAAACCAGCCGGGATGAAATAAGTAACAAAGACATGCCCACAAACCTGCACTATGCAATTATGGCTAAATCAAAGTGACCAACTCATTTTGACAGTTCATAGCAGAATTTTGAATATAAATAATGGCTCTTCCCCATTGTTCCCTTATCCTATAGATGACACCGATGACAGCTGTCATTATTAGCATGCTGCACTGGACAAGAACTATGAATCAGTCAAATTGGAATAGGCATTAGTCGGTTGCAGACGGCAAATACATTTTTGTCTAAGCGGATTGATTGATCAAGTTTAAAGTTTGAATCAATACTTCTCAAGTGATCGTGAAACAGGAGTAAATCCTAAATCCATATATGTTTAGCTTGTATTTTCACATGCGCAGTGAAAATAAAGGTCAGATCGGTTCACCTACAGTGAAGCTGCTTCTACAAGACCGAAATTTTAAAGATTTTGGTCCAAAGCTTTTATGCCGTAAAGACAGCACAGTAAGTAACGTGGAACTGTGGTTAGTGCTAGATTTGTACCATATAAAATGTTACGCAATACCTAAATTTGGTTCATATTGGGTCCATGTACTACCATGTTACAAATGAAAAACCAATGATTACACTGGTTTTGTCCCAAAATGGCAGTACTGAGCACGGCTGTGACAAGTGGTGGGTTGGGAGTTCCCCTCCACGTATTAACTACAGACGTGAAATTTCAACCGATGGTCTTATAATTAAAGGAATGTAATCAACCGGCCCTATCCTTTTTTGACGGCCCCTCTACTTTTGAACAGCTTGCGACGGTTCTGGTTCTCAGACCTTACTTCCTTGCAGCAAATACTGTAGAAACGATATTTGTAGTATATTTATGCCGAATATGGTTATATCTTCTGCGAAAATTTCGGCTAAATCGAGCTACCTATTCTCAACTGACAAATTATCACATTCAAATTTGAGTTGATTTTAGCATAAACAGAACGGCTATTTATCACTAGATCCTCAACGCGTGGAGTTCAGATAAACATGCATGAATATGCTAATCCCTCAACACATCAAATAGAAAAATAATGAGCGAAATCCTCTTATCCGTGTTTGACTTACATGTGTTGAACAAAAATGTCCTTCTGTTACATGCAAGCAAAACAGGCTATGTAATTAATATAAAACTTTTGAATTTATAAAAATTTGGCAACAAAATTTTTACATTGTGCTAAATATATTTTCACATAAGTTAGGCTAACGGTCAATATATCGATGCGCCGTAACACCGTCTACCAATGCGGTAAATCGAGTGTCGATTGCTGCTCCCGATGTTGAGTTTACTTTGAATTGTCATATTTTTAAATTAATGTTTGCTAGGACTTAGGGTCTATAAGATCCAACGTTAATAATATTATGTACAGTCCAGCACGACAGCGGCATCACCGAAAATATAGCAATGCCCATTAATTATATACATTAGTTAGAGCTTGATACAATGTCTTCAATATTGTATGCTGTTCTGATGAGAATTGTGACTGTCAGCTTCAAGACGGCCTAAAATATACAACGAATTAACCAAAATTCCACGCTTTTATTTTAATTCTAGTGCCTTTTGGATTGCCTGTTTACACAGTAGCAAAGTCTTATCTCAACTACAATTTGCACCGGCATCGATCCGAGGATCTTATTCCTTCAAACGCGTTTCGTTGATTGTCAAAAAGTGAAGCTTTGATAATTAATGCAGGTTGACTTAATGTAGATGGTTCAAAAATAGCTACGTCGTTTTACTAACCTCTTTTTGCGTTTGGTTTTGATAAAGAACTATTATTAATATTAATAGGCTAATTGCATGTACAGTTTGAAAATATTATGCATTTGTTTCGTCTACGTGAACAAAATTTTTAGTTTTAAGGATTAGTCGCTGCTGTTTTACAACTACGCTCAAACACCGCACTATCAGTCAATAGCGCAATTATCATGGTTGGTCAATGAGATAGCTGAATTATCCATCCTCTGTTTGGAATGTTTCAATCTGCTGGCTGAATCTTGTGTATAAAAACATGAAAAAACAGTTTTTATTTTGTATATGTGTCACTATTGTTTGATATACTGTTCATCAATAAGGTACATTTCAGAAAAGCAGAACTTAAGGCATTATAAATGAATAAGAAATTACATATATTAGTAGAATAGGGGTCAGCCCGTTGCTGGAGATCAAACTCCACCACAACGTCCAATCATCGCCTTTCTTATCACTTCCCTACAGGGATTCCACCGCCATAGTTTCTGTGGTATGCCGACGCAAACCGAATATAGATATCGCAGCGTTATCTGTTTCCACGACTCAAGAACCTTCCTCTTTAGGTGTATGAGCCAAAAGGATTCGCCTTGGCAGGAGCTCACAACATACACGTATTATCTGGCCCAGCCACTACAGCCGGCGCCTTCGCAGAACATACTCCAAGGGTTCCATGTGACCGGTGCTCGTTCTCAAATCAATGTTTGAGATGCGGGTGAACGTTGTTACACCCAATATTCTACGCCTGCAAAAGTTTTCGAATTTGTTAAGACCTGTAGGTCCGTCGATTTGACTGACCAAGTCTCGCACGCATACAGCAGGACTGGTCCGATCGCACTGTCGTGCGCTTATATTTTCGTCGCAGTGCTGATGCCTCTATTCGACCATAGTTTCGTCCACAGCCGCAGAACGCAAACAGTGCGTTGGCGATACGACTTTGTATTCCAACGCACGATTGACCGCTGGCGGTAATATGACTGCCTAGATAGCAAAACCTACTGACTTGCTTCAAGCGTTCGCCATTGCTGCTAATAAAGGGCATGGTGTTGCTGCCGCAAGCCATAAACTTTGTTTTGCCTAGGTTGACGAATAAGCCGACGATCGCTGCAACTGTACTAAGTCGTATCGTTACAGTTTATAAGAAAAAAGGAGAAAGGAGCGACTGCGGCAGTTATCGAGGAATCTTGCTCCTCACCATTCCTGACAAAGTCTTCGCCAATGTGCTGCATAACCGTCTGAAAATGGTCTCCGAAAAGGTTCTACCCGAAAGCTAGTGTGGCTTCAGAGCTGGCAGATCCACATGTGACACGATTTTCACCCTTAGGCAGCTACAGGAAAAAGCAGTCGAACAACGCCAATCGCTCTACATCGTATTTGTTGACTTCTCGAAGGCCTTCGACACCGTTAACCGTACAACTCTGTGGAAAGTACTTTCACACTACGGATGTCCCGGCAAATTCACAAACGTTGTTAGACAGTTTCATCACAACATGACAGCAACAGCCTCGATTGCGTCCAACACAAGCACCCCTTCACCGTAAAGCACGGAGTCAAGCAAGGATGTGTACTGGCGCCAACGTTATTCGCTCTCTATCTGGCAGCGATGCTCGAATTCGTTAGCCAAAAGACAGACAAAGGTGTCTATCTTCGCACTCGTCTTGATGGAGGCCTGTTAAATCTTGCCAAGCTGAAGGCTTTTTCTAAAACCACTTCTATTTGTGTAAGGGAATTGCTCTACGCTGATGACTCAGCCCTCGTGGCTTCGAGTCTGTTCGACATACAAGAGATAGTGAAAGCTTTTAGTGATGCAGCAGCTAGTTTCGGGCTTCGCATCAACACTGCCAAAACGGAACTACTATATCAACCGCCACAGTCTCCAACGCTTGGATCGAAGCCGTTGGTATCCGTCAAAACCTGACAAATGCTCACTCCTATATCTATCTGGGTAGCTCTGTTTCCAACGACAACTCAATAGGTGCAGAGATAAACATAACAATTCAATCGGCCTGTAAAGCTTTCGGCACTTTCAAAGATCGGCTGTGGTCCAGGCATGACATAAAATTGCATACCAAAATTTAAGTGTACAATGCTCCAGTTCTGCCATGTTTACTATACACAACAGAGTCGCTAGTCCTCCACCGGAAGTTTGTCAGGCAGCTCGGCCGCATTCAACTCCGCCATCTTCGCCAGATTATGAACATCACGTGGCAAGACAAAATATCAGATGTCGCTATCCTCCGACGCTCAGGCGTGGCAAGCGTTGAAGCACACATTACCGCAACACAACTCAGGTGGGCTGGTCACATCTCACGAATGCCAGAAGACCGACTATCCAAAAAGTGTTGTTCAGCGAGCTTGAACACGGAAAGCGAAAATATGGTGAACAGAGGCTGAGGTTCAAAAACACACTAAAGAGGAACATGGTCGGTGCGAACATAAATCCAAGCACATGGGAATAACAGGCGTCTGACAGAGCAGGTTGGCGTAACTCACTGCACCAAGCCAAAAACACAGTCGAAGCAAAAAGACAATCTGCATCGCAGGCTGCACGCGACAGGCGTCATACAACTGCAGTCTCAGGCGAATTCAGTTGTGACTATTGCGATCGCCGATGTCGTTCGGGAGCCGGGCTTACTGCTCACAGACGAGCATGCAGGCACTGACTTTCACTATTCCATTAAAAATCATCTTCGACAACGAAGGATTACCGACAAGTTGGTCTAACATGAGCTGAAGGTTCTCCGTGGTCTCAAACAAAACTGCTACATCGTCTACGTATTCAAATCCGTCAAGGCCCTTTCACTGGACGAGTACATGACACCGCCTGTCTGGTGTGAGACTGTTTGAAAGATCTCCCAGTCGACGGCGTAGTTGAACAAAAACGGATGACAAGATGGAACTTTGCTGAACTTCAGATTTTGTCAGAAAGGCGACGCTATCCTCTTTATAGACAGGGACCATCGAACATGAATTAACCTACATCGATTTGACATTAAGCAACTATGCAGGCACGCCTTGTGCGGCCATACTATTAAATACGGTCGTTCGATCGACGGAGTTGATTGCAGCTTTGAAATCGACAAAAGCGACAAAAGTTGATCTCTGATATTCATGGCGTGTTTCAGAGATTATTTTCAAAGCGGAAATCTGTTCAACGCAGCCACGGCCTAAGCGAAAACCGTCCTGGTTCTGTCTGATCATTTTCCGATGGGTCTTGATACTGTGAAGAATTGTTTCCTCCAGTAACAGCAACGAGATCTCTGCAAACTCAGCGGCTGCATTTCTTCGGAAATGTGACAGGACGCATGTTTGCCATTTTAAAGGAATTCCTCCGTGCTATCAGATCGAAGTGTTTAAGCAAGCAATTGACTAGAACAAGACCGTGGGCTTAGAAGAGTTGTGCGCCGTCAGGTTACGCCTAGCGCTCTGTTCCCTTTAAGCCCTGCGATTGCTTGGAAGACCTCTTCAGCTGTAGGCGCCCGTTCCACTTCGCTGGCACCGTAGAAACTAGCGAATTCTACATTGTCTAACAGATCCATCCCTTGATGTTGAACGTGGCCCGTTAAATAGCTGCTTGAAGTGTTCACACTAACGTGCTGTGCGTTGCCCCGCATCGCTGATGATATTACCGCTTAAGTCGCGGATTGTTTCGCTAGCGGCAATAGCTCCTCCAAATCACCACAGGATTTTGAACGGGGCCCTGTGCTGTTGGCACCATTCATGTCTTCAGCTATAGGTAGCCATTCAGCATCCTCGTCTGTGTTGAGGCCATGAGCTAAGCGATTCTTCAAGATAGAACAAATCGTAGTCGGATTTGGCGGTACTTTAGAACGCTCAGTAGCTGTAGCCAGTGACGTGTAGAAAATCCATGGCACTTTCTTTGCTTGTCGTAGTAACTGATCCGCCGCATATTGCTGCTTGAGCGATTCGCATTTAATTTCCTACTAAGAGCCTATGTCATACATGCCGAAGCACGCTACTCTCACCTAAGGGCTCGGACCACTTCTTCCCACCCCGAAAGCCTTGATCTTCTTTCCTAGGTCTTTTCTCGCTCGATTAAACGCTGGCTTACAGTCTGCAAAACCTTTTTCAAGTAATATTCCTATGCTATAAAGCCAAAAATAATCAAATGTCTTCGTACTAAGAAAATTACTAATCCTTACAAACACATTTCGTATAAATATTTATGCGGAAAATGCTTTATTGACACTATAAAGCGAAACAGTCGCTCCGCAGTCACAACCTCGGTTTGCTCTATTCTTGATTTCATTCGGTTTCGTTTTGGTTGTGTTAAAACGTGACAACTGGATTGCAACAACCTTTTACTAATAAATATTGCCCGAACTTTTCACGGTCCCAAACGAAGTATAGGATGAATTAATACGGTGTTTATATGATTTATTGGCGATAGCAGTAACTGACGATGAACACACATTTTTTTACCGTAAAACGAGTTGACCATAGTTCATAATTTCACACATTTGTAACTGCGTGCGTAAATTGCGAACCGATGTGCTAACCACGTTTGGACGTTTGTTTTATTCCCAGGAACCTAGCAATAGCTTTTAACCCTTTAACGGCCAATCTAATTTCCGTATCGTACCATTTTTGACAAACTCAAGTCCACGCCCCGGATCGCAGCCCGATCGTAGTGTCGAGAATAGCGTATGCAACCCAATGAGCTGTCTGAGAGCTGCTGGATCGGTTCCTGAAGGATCCTCGCAAAGCAAGCGACTAAAAACGCGCGCGCAAAGATACGCAACGCCTTTTAGTTAGCTCAGCGCGATGCGATATGCGTTGATGCCAATTGGCAAAGTTGGGCATGAAAGGGTTAAGCAACGCAGTAGCTAGTGTACTAGGCTCGCAGCTACATGATCCAGGTTCATTCTACCGCTGCGACAAAAAGTTATACAAAATATATATACGGATTGTTAACTTACATCGATGAATGTTTGTAATGAGATAAGTGTTTGCCGCACTGTTTGTTACCGACCTGAAATATTTACCAATTATATGCAACATACAGTTCATATGATATTTTTACATCAATTTAGTATATACCTATTAATTGCTTTTCTGTATAATAAAAATTATTTGGATATAATATTTTATAAGTTTTTATTAATATCGCTACTATCCCAAAAATTAAAAATCTATATTGGTGTGCCTTTTTAATAAATGTGTACCAAAGTAAAAGCGGTGCTAATGTAATGCTCTGCTGATATGTGCCGCTGAAAATTGTTACCTCTACTTCACATTATCAATGTAATTTACCAATAAAACATCACAATCATGTTACTGAAAATAAAGACCTTCGCCATTGACTTGCTAAACTAATAAGTTCTAGTGTGAATTTTATTAATTTCTTGATAGCAAGTATTTCATTTCATGGCCGAAAACAATGTTGTTTAAGAGTGTCAAAAGTTTACTAATTGCTTAATATCAACAGTTTAATAAACTAAATGACACGTTTGGTTAACTGAAAAGTCAGCTAGCTGGAATTTGTACTATAAAAATCGTTGACGCTCTTTACTAATGAATTGATCTCAAAAAATCAACGTGACCCAAGCGAAAACTTAGCTGAGACGATTAAGCATATAAAAATGCCCTGGACCATATTGAAACTAGAAGTTTACACGTAGTAATAATTACAACCATCACCTTATCAACCCGCTTAACGCAATCACGACCGTGACAACGCTATGATAACACTAGGAAACCGGCGTTAGTCAGTACTTGAATTTCAAAGGCAACATAACATTGTGAGCCAAAGTTTATTACGAAACTTCATTACTACCTGGAATTTGTACTATAAAAATCGTTGACGCTCTTTACTGATGAATTGATCTCAAAAAAAACGTGCCCCAAGCGAAAACTTAGCTGAGACGATTAAGCATAGAAAAAGGCCCTGGACCATATTGAAACTAGAAGTTTACACGTAGTAACAATTACAACCATCTCGTTATCAACCTGCTTAACGCAATCACGACCGTGACAACGCTATGATAACACTAGGAAACCGGCGTTAGTCAGAACTTGAATTTCAAAGGAAACATAACATTGTGAGCCACAGTTTATTACCAAACTTCATTGTTACGCGACTAAAAGATTAAAAAAATACGTGCTGGAAGCGCGCATCACCAGTGTTCTGTGTATCAAGATTTAGCAAACAGAAAATTGTGGAATATCTCACAAATTCAATACGATGGTACACAAACGTATAGAGAGAAATATTAACATTGCTATCTTTGAATTGCTTGATTTATAAAAAATTTCTAATTTTCACAATTTGCCAAGTCTTGAGCTACAAATCTGGTGTGAAGATCAAGCTATGGTGGTTTTAGGAACATTTCAAACAATGAACCAAAATATCAATGGTGTTTTTCACACTCAGAGTGTTTGCAGGAGAACCACGAGAATGGGCGATTCATATCGCCCGCTAGCATCTTGCGTTATGAAGAGAATACTGCAGTCAATACTGAAAATCTGAATAGTGTCGTTCTCATCGGTAGAGTCGACTGTCTTCAATTGTAGGTTGCCTTATGTTTGACGTTATGTTCACGCCTTGATAGATTTAACTATATCTGACTGTATATTTTCGACGTTTTACCGTGATCCAATATCGGTTTCGTACAACAAACAATTCGATAACATTCGTCGCTGCTCGACATCGAAAACTGGATTAATTTTGCTGATTTCGTAAAACGTTGCCGTTTTACAGCGCGGTCGCTCAGCTATACATTTTGCAATGCACAATTCATCGGTGAATGCGTCGTGCTCAGCATACGGGCCTCCGCCTTGGGCAAGCTTTTCAAATTTACACACACAAGCATTTCTTTTAGATGCGTATTGGCACTCTGTCGCGTCTGAAAATCAATTATACTTTTCTACATGGTTAGTTTTGCTTACAAAAACAGTACATACGTGTGTCAATGACATGCCTTCGACGCATGAAGGCATGTAATTCATAAACTAGTTAAGGTCGCTTGCTAGGCAGAATTCGATTGGTGAGAACAATCCCCCGAAGTCTGTTGTAGAAAGCACACACAAACAAAGCCTACACACAGTACGCAGGTGCAGCATTATATAAACCGTGAGTGATGATTCATAGTTACGCCCGCCTCTTTTGATAGCCAGCGTGTGCAGTAGACAAAACATCATACAACGAGTACAAAAACACTCAACTAACAATTTAATAAGTCAATAAAACCGTAAATTGACCGTGAAAAGAACGTTAAAGAATTCAAACGGACACTTGAGAAAAATCTCATTTTTCATACCAAGTATGAAGCAGAAGTGTGAAAAATATTTGCCACACAGTATTTTTGATACTCGAATGACCTTGTTGGCCCAGAAAACTCCATATAAGACACTAAAAGCAACAAAAAACACACATTTAGGTACATTTCCCACGACTTTTCACCAGATATGAAAGTTGGCGCCTACTATAAGCTTATAGACTCCAGATTGGGAAAGCCCTGGTAAAGCTACATGGAATAGGCCTATTAGTTTGCGGATACCTCGTTTTCTTATTGAGAAAAGTCGCAAAAACTGGAGGGGTGCCCGAAAAATGGGCCAAAATGACGTCATTTTGCCCCATAACTTATCCCACGGGAAAAAATTCAAAAATCGGGCTCCGTTACTACACCTAAATCGACCATTGCGGTCCGAATGAGCAATTTTGGATCAAAATCCGCCAAACCGTTTCTGAGATCCAGGTGCGACAGACACACATATACACAGACACACAGACAGGACCTCCTCAACTCCCTCTCCAGAGCCAAAATTGAAAATTCTCGTTCCACTCGCTCGTTTCGCTCGCACTCGAATTCAATAATGAAACCTAAATATACGGCTTTTCACAATTTCAAAACCTATAGAATTGTTTTCATACAAGCACAATGTGAAGTTAGGTTTAATTTTGTCGCTGCGGATTGAACAATATTGTGGACATATGGTATAAGGCAGGAGCACAGCAAGAGGGGTCGGGACGTCCTATTTTTTGAACAAGAGAGGCAAGTTTCTCGCCTGCCCCTCCCTGAATTTTTGAATACAAACACAACAGACGCTCGCTCTACCATCGACACACGCATTTTTACAAGACTTCGGTTTGATAAAATTATTAACATTACACAATCCCCTCGCAAACCGGCTGATGCTACCCGGAAGGTCGTAGGATTCCTTGAAGCACCCGTTTTCCCATGGGAGCTCGGACCTGATGCATGTTTGGTGATCGTAAATGAATGTATAAAACGCTATGTTGATATTGTATGTCATATTGGTTTGTGAATTAACTGTGTGTTGCATCACATGCTACAATATCCGGCTGTTCCACTATACTTTTGTTCTTATGCTGAGCCGACCGAGGGAGGTCCA
>JASANE010005469.1:0-155976 GCA_030248225.1 Trileptium ribeirensis | reverse complement strand
TGTGTAATTACTTGGTTCGTTCGTGCTGCTCGTGCGGGGTGGTCCCGATTGCGCTGTGAGGCATGGGTGTCATTGGTAGGTGAAGCGGGGCTGCCGCGTAAGTCGTGCCGCGCCCCCTCCTCTATCCTAACCCCAACGCACAATTCGCGTCGCGCGCCGCAGACACGCGGAAATTTTTGGCAGACAGCGAAACTTGGCGTCCACTTTGTAAAAATGGTACAAATTGATAAAAAGTGGTGAAAATTTTAGTAATAAATATAAGCGCTTAGTGTTCGATTTTTTCACTAGGGATTGTGGTCGTGGCGCGATTGTATTAGGCCCCGCACTGCACAAAAATTTTTCAAGACAATGTGCGTGCTATTGCAGAAAAATGTTTGTGGGGGGGGGTAGCTATACTCGGCTTCCCCTATAAATTTCTGGTAGTAAATTATCAGAGCAGCGCAAACACAAAGGTTTGTGCACAACTTTGTTCCATTACTCGATGAGAAAACTTTGGGTAAATCTATCAATCTAGTGAAGAGCTGTGTGTAGGACAGGGCTATAAAAATTTTTTACAAAATATTGGGCGCTTGTTTGGAAGCTCCGGTCGTTATGCTCGCTCAGTTTCAAAACAAACAAACATGCACATCGCATGATTAACTAAATGTTTTCGCATTGTGAAAAGTGAAAACCTACCAGTGGTTCATAGATCGACCTCAAAGTCGAGCTATCCGAGCTTGACTTAGCGTTACAATTGGTTTGTTCTATCATACCTTAATCGTTACATCAGTAAGCACGAGACTGGAAGTAGCATTACTCACCACGGTAGTAACGCGTTTCTAGAATTCTAAAAAATATTTTTAACCCCCTCAACGTTAAATAAATTGTACAAAAAATGCGTTGGGTATTTATTAATTTTTCCGCAAAATGCATCTTCTAGCTAAATTTAATTTCATGACAAGGGTGGACCAGGAGAATCGACCGGTTGGACCACCCCCCTCCCTCCCACCGGGAGAAGGGTCGATAAATTTTCAAAATTTTTTGAGACTCAAAATTTTTCTTAAAATTTTTGCCAATTTTACCATATTTTTGACAAATTTTCCACCACGTTTTGCCAATTTTCCGCCAATTTTTGCCAATTCCCCTCGATATTCGCTAAAATATTCCGTGCGCCTTCTGCGCGGGAGGGTTGCAGCGCCTGGGGGAGAGGGGGTGCGCCTCCCCAAGGACGTGAGTGCGGCGCTATTGAACCTCGCCGTAAAATTGTGGATTGATTGCTGTTCATTGTTGCAAGTTTTGTGACATTAATCGTTAGCACGCGCACCCGCTTTACAATTTACATATTTAAGTTTATGATGAATTTATAGTATTAAACTTTGATCAAAACATGTTTTCACTGATTAATATCGTACATAGCATTCCGACAGTTTGTAACCCACGGGTATCCGTCTATTGAATGCTGTCTATTTATGGACTTCCAGCGGTACTTTTCTATTTTCATAGAAAAGTATTATTATATTTTCTCCGGAAATGGATTAAACTAAGGTTACAATATATTGATAATTTGTTAAATCAGCAATTACAAAAGTTTTCGAGTTTACGGAAAAAGATGATTCATTTGAACGCATTTGTGACCAATATTTTTTTGTAATTTTTGTAATATATTATAACTGTTTCCCTTTGGCACCCCTTTGAAGTATGAATGCTTCCTTGGTTTTCAATCTAATTCTAAAATTAGTTAAATCTGCGATTATAATGGTTCTGGGGGTCGTCAAAAACGAAGTGAGTCATTCATCAAAACAATCAAGTGTGTCTGTAAGTATAAACGACGCTCACGTGTAGTTATACCGCTCACTAAGCACTCTTTGGTTGACCCATCTTGTAGTTATACGCACACATGTACAATGTTTCGAACATAACGAAGACTCCTATCATTTCCTGTCTGGTTTAAATAGCTTCTTTTAAAATTGCTTTTAAATTGAAAAATGATATAGTCTGATAAAATATATATTTTATGTGGTAAATAATGCTTTTATATATATAAGCATGCCAATTTTCAGGCCGGGCCGGAGCTGCTCAGATTTCATTCGGGCAGAGCTTTAGGCCTGTTCTTCAAGATTTCGGGCAGGGCCTAGGTCGATCCCATTTGAGGCCGGGCTAGGCCCGAAAAATTAGGTCCATTCTCACCTCTACAGAGAACTCCCGTCCTATTAACTCCAATATTAACTAGGTGTACGCACAGTTTTTTGCGGATTATGAAAGCATAGGGTGTCGTATATCGAATATTTGGCGACTAAGACTTTACTAGATTCGAAGAGGATGAACGAAATGAACACACTACATATTGAGGTAAGTGGGCATTAGGTAAGCTATTTGCTTTCTAAGCCTAAGCAAGCCTTTAATGTTTACAAACAACAATGCTCTGTCCCAGCCAACTTTGTCAGTGCGACACATTCTAAACTGAAGATCATATACTTCATTACCATAAGCTTATCATAAGCTTTACCAATGTGGTTTCAAATTATCTACCCTAAATTGAAGTAAGTATGCTAATCATAAACAGTTGGTGTAAATAATTAATACTTAATTAGCTTGATAAAATTTTGATTTATACAGTCGCGACATATCGTGCACATCATGGCAGTGATAACCTAGGTGATGGTGAAATGGAAAAATTGGTAAATAATCTAACAATTGAATAGAAGAGAAGAGCGTTACATTTTTCTGCACTCTAATGTTAATCGGTGTTACATATCATATGTGATTTCGGCTTTACCTATTCATTTTTGGAGTGGGTCAAAACAGCCGATTGTGCGAATGTGGGCCGGAATGCCAGGTTTTAGGTGGTAAAATTGGATAACTAGCGTCTGCTCAACAGATCTCCCTAAAAACCGTTATGTCAATGTGGTTTTCACCCGCTGCATAAATAAGGTCAAAAACACCGATGACATGTAATAAATATTTTCACAGTGCAACAAAATGTAATGCTTTTACCTTATGCACACTTGATAATAGTAACTACTCCGGTAGCAACGGTCAAGCTCAGCAGTTTAGCCATTAAAACTCTCACAGTTTGATGTAAACGGGCGCATGACACAGGGCAGTAATACAAAGTTATCCATACTATACAAGGCCAAAAACTTCAGAGCGCGTATGTGTAGTGCCTTCAATAAGATTTAGATATACTAAGTCTAAAACTTATGAGATAGTCAAAGGTTCAGCTAAAGCCAAAATTCATGTCAACCTTGGACTACAACACAACTCGGAAGAAACAGAGCCTCTACCTTTCTACACTAGGTTGTTCGGTTTCTTATTTGTTTTTTTCGGTCATAGCCTACAGCGCGAATATCAACTGTATAGATGCACTGTTAAGATCGGCATCATTCAACTCAGTTCGCCGCGGCGAACAACTAAATGTATACTACATTTTTAGTATTCAGTATTGAATAAATTTTAATTACTTTATGAAGGGTGCCGCAAATTTTCGAAGGTTATTTCTCTATAAAAGTATATTATCCGCGGATTGATTAGCATAGTCTAATGATGTCAGAATAAACTCGGTCCGACCTCAGTGGGACTCAGAAACGTTCCCAAAACAATCGACCATAACACGTTTCACAAATGCGTTCGGAACGTGTTAATCCATGAACAGGCCTGGTTTTCGCTGCGGTACCCATGGACTCAGCATATCATTCTGTTCCAACTATTTTTATTAATTATCTGGAAAAATTTTTTGAAGATTTTCGGTACCAAGGGGGTATACCATTGGTAACGCAATTGTTTATCATAAGTGCACCACTGATGGATATGGATAATTGTATAACCACCTTGACTTACTGACTCCATTGGTGCCAAAATTACAAGCCAAAATTCGAAATAGACGAATTGTAGCAAGGGGTCACAATCAAAAACTCACCCTCCAGTATTGCTTGGACGCCAAACATAATGGTTTAAGATGAACACAATATCCTACGACTTACCAGGTGAACGAATTTCTAGCTGCAATGAAAACCAATAGAGTTGAGCCGATGACGAATGTAGATATTTTGAGCGATTCCACGAGTAGCGTACGACTTACTAAAGATGATGTGGTAGCAGTGTTTGACGACTGCGAACGCCTGGTTGAGGTTTCATTATGTCTTATTGACGACATCATTTAATTCTTGTCAGAGTTAGGAACAATTCGGTTTAATTCATGTTATTTATGTTTGTCTTAAATTGAATTGTAGCTGTAGTAGGTATTAAATCAAAGACAGAGATAGCGATTAATGCAGCGTTGCCTCTTGTTGCAGCTGACAGCTTATCCTAAAGTACATATTAAATTGTGTAAAGATCGCTGCGAATAGCGGTAGATACGAACTCAAAACAGCCGCTTTAGAGATTTTATATAATAAACATGGCACAAATTGATGATCAATGTTTTACTAATAGCCTCAAATAAACGATTAAGTAAAGTAACAATGTGAATACTCCTACGCCATTTCTGTCTAACTGCAACCCTCATTCAATTTGTTTAGACGACAGCGAAAACGAGAAATCAGTATGTTCTCCTACTGACAGTAGATCCTGAAAATAGGTACATTTGCAGCGATATCCATCTGCATAATCAATCTATGACCTAATAATCTAGTAGTTCGACTCTAAGATCAACCGAATATATGCGACACAAGTACGTTACTGTGCGTACTGTTGGTGAATGCATAGCTACATTTTTAGTGATCGCCATCCGAAATATCAATTTATTACCAGAACAGGCAGTAGTATCGAACATGAGATTAGAGTCGAATCTATGCGACATGCCTAGTATACGGTGCGCACTGTCCTAGAATACCTACATTTTCAATGACGGCCTTTCCAAATATGAATTTATGACGAGAGACGACAGTATCTCAACGAATATGGAATTAGCCTAATATAAGCAAATGCCTAATTTACTATGTATGCTGCTGAAGAATAGCTACATTTTCAGCGATTTCACTGTACAATATCAACTTATGGACGGCCTGAAACGACGTAAATTGACGAATATCGGAGCATTCGAATCTGTGCGACCGCTTACTTTACTCAGTGTACAATTTATAGCGTCTAAAAACTGCAGAACGAAGAATGTGAGCTCGGTCAAATCGATGCTATAAAACTATGAATACACGGCGTTGTTATTGCAAAATATGCTGAGACTACACTATAACATGCTTAGTCCTTTCGCGATTTTGGGTTTACATTTTAAATGAAGACGCATCTGCTTTTGCAGCCGTTACAAACACATATGTGTAAAAAATACAACTGGGTGCTGAATCCAGTTTGTATGAACAGCTGATAATTGCTAAAACATAATTATAAGGTCACGAAAGTTTTGAAAAAGTCCAAAAATAAAGGACAAAGGTTAATTCTATGAATAGTTACACTATATGTTTAGTAAAATCAATCATTTGCTGATAAAATAGGACAGAAATATATACAACTTCAGCAAGTAACGAAATCCCAACAACCATCAAGTGAGTAAGACACAGCGCAATCTTCTTAATCTAAGCACGAAATGTCGAAATTAATGGGCTTTCAGCATAAAACCCAGTATATATTAAAACTAACAGTATTAAAATTTCTATATTAGCGTTCGTAAATGATGCTCTTGTTAGCTCTTCCAGCGGAAAACGTGTTATAACTAATATTTACGCATGTTGTATAACGTAAAATTGCAAAAACCGGCTGTTTTTAGTATAAATACAACAAGGTGTAAGTTTCAATATGTAGACTTAAATAGTAGGCAGTAGAATGCACCGAGGTAAACATTTCGAGTATCGGTCAAACCGATCCGTAGAAAATAAGCTTATATATTAAACAGATCTTATTTCCGTTTTTTCATTTAATGCGGTAGCCTGGTTGTAGAAATGAGTTAAGCGAAGATTAGACTTCGCCAAATACGAAAACCGAACGCCTCAGCAAAGTTATCCAAACCGATGTTACAAGAATATGACGCTGCCATATGTGGCTTTACCATCTGTCACAGCAACACGCTAGCACATAGCGATCGAACGATTGTGATTTTTTAAGCTGGTCGTAGTTTACATATAGTAGTGGATCCAGGAATATTTAACATCGAGATTGAAAAAAATTTATAAATTTCTTTTGCATTTGTTGAAGATTAACGATAATGTGTTAATGTTAGTGCAAATAATGTAGAAGCATGACTCTGCTCCAATAAGTGAAGCAGACTGGCTTAGACTTGTCACGATGTCATATTAACGGTCTGGACAAATGTTGAGCTCATAATCACACTAGCAACTTGATCAGCTCTAAACTGCATTGAGAGTAGGCGACTACTTACAATGTACTAAAGGAAAAAGCTTCGAATCTTCCAGAACGACACCAGGTCAGCATTTTACCAGCCTAAAAATTGGCTATAGTCCTATATAAAAGCTAGGTTATAGAAAGTCACGCGACTTAATAACACGTTTAAAATTATCCCATTACATTTCACTTCATTAAAATAGAAATATTACAACCTGGCACAGCCACAAAAACAATATTGCAATGTAAACATGTTTATACAAACATAAGATGCTACTATCTGTATTGTATGCCAACAAACAACAAAAACAGAAGTTAAAATACTTATACAGAGCTATTTTAGTTATCTATCTTTTAAAGCACAACGCATTTGTAGCGTCGGTCGTACATAACATATATAATTTGATCCAGATTTGGGATAAAGGTGAGAGTTTCATTTTTTATTCGGCTCGGTCCGACTCAAGAGCCGATGCGAGCAAAAGAGTTGTGTCCGAGATCCCAGCTAAGCATAATGTATCTGGAAATGATAGGAGCGGTCCTTAAAAGCTCTTTTCTAAAATAGCAAACAGAATAACTGTAGTATAGTATAGTACAATACACAATCATCAGCAAGAACTGATTATATTACTTCGACTGTACGTATTGGTGTAGTGTCGTAATTAGCTACCGGATACCCTGGTACCCGACCCCACTATACTACCCGGATGCCCGGTTACATACCCAGGCTTCCGGTTGCCCAACAGTGACTTTGGTAGTACTTGTAAGCCGCAGCTTCTACGCAAATTTGGTCCAGACTAAGCAATGCAGCCATATGATAAGAAGAGTTCGGAAAGAGAAAAGCTTAAGGTGCCATTATATAAATTTACCGGTCATCAACAGTTGGGTATTTTTCACAACAATGATGCATGAGTTAGTAATAATAGACGTGTTATTTGCTCGACCACAGAGTAAACGAAGTTTTGGGATGTAGAAAATCGAAAACTAAGTTTGGTTTGCCGATAAAAATAGGATAGCCAACAGTGCAATTTTTCATTCGCTCCGCTAGTGCAGTTACCGCCTCCATGCCGATTTACTGTTGTGTATGAGTTTGGATATCAATTGAGGGTGACTGTGATAACTAGATAATAAAGAGTTCTAATTGAAGATACAAAAACTGAAGGAGGGGGTTACAATATGTCACACAAAACTTAAAATTACTGGGTATTTATTGTGCCTGCAAAACTACTGTGCGAGTGCAATTAACACCCGTAAATTTCAAAATTACTGGGAAATTGCTATGGATTACGATTACCCGAAAACTTACTGAGTACATCGAATTTAGCAGTACATACCTATAAGATTTTATATCATGGGTTTTACATAGAGACCTACAAATTTTATGGGAAACTTTTTCCTCTACTTCAGTTTTAAAGTGGACGATCTGGAACCCACAACTTAAGCTAATTTTTAAGCTAACGCCACAGTTTGAAATACCAGAAAATCTCGACAGAAATGGGAGATGAACCGACAACCTTTGACTTTACGAGCTTCTGCTCTAACCACGGAGCTACTAAACCTACATTTTCTTCCGTTCCCAACTGCGATATAAGCCACAAATATATCCATGATTAAGATGGGCATGCTGAAAAAACGACCTTCTCTCCAGCTTAATCCGCCTCTAAACCAGTGACAACTCTAGTAATATATAGACAACAACGGATTTAGATATAAAAACGTAAATAATTACAATTTCAATAACAAAACCCTTGTATAGCTCAAACATTCATGAGCGCGAGACGTGCCAAGGTGATAGCAGCCATTACTACAACAATACATTGTCATATTGTTACCCTTTAACAAGCAAGTTAAAAAAGCATTACGCTGTTTGGTTAGAAAAAGCAACTTTAGATAAAATTAGCGTACGGTCTTGACATCCCAACACCTGCCCACACAAGCGCTAAAAGATATCTTAGGTTTTCATATAAGTAACACAGCTCTGTTTAAATTTCGAGATCAGAGCATTGAGACCGGAACTATAGGATTTTATGCATATATACTTCTGAGAGTTAGACTGGAATTTAAGCTTTCTCGTGAATGAATACTTTAGCTTGTTCTTGCTATGATTTATAGCTGACAAAATCGAGCCTTCATGTAATTTACTGTTTATAGCGACAACCAACAGTTTGTTCAATTCTTAACATCCGATATTTGAAGCCATCCATACACTGTTAAACTTAGGACTGAATATTGCTAAAGGAGATATTTCCTATAAAATTTTTAGTGCCCATAAAGAAATATTATGCTTAACATTAAGGATATTTTTGAATCTGGGAAATTATTTTTTTACATATAGGAAATTTAACCCCTTCACTTAAACACTAAAATCTGTGGAAAGTATTTCCAAAAAGAAATTAGTACCGAATATTCAGTACTAAATATCATACTATTCAGGAACTTTTCCTACATATGAGAAATTTGTTCCTTATGATAATAATAGAAATAATTTCCCTATCTGTATTAGCAAGGAAAAATTTCCTGCATATAATGTAAATTTTTCCTTGCATACTTAGGCAGCTATTTTTGATTTAAGGAATGCTTGCGTAGCTTTATCAGGTAGGAAATATTCTCCAAATATATACTGATATAATTTCAGATATTAAAGTGGAGCACCTGTCGAGATGTTTGGATTTGTCGACTATAAGTCAAAACAATTCAGGAACTTTTCCTACATATGAGAAATTTGTTCCTTATGATAATAATAGAAATAATTTCCCTATCTGTATTAGCAAGGAAAAATTTCCTGCATATAATGTAAATTTTTCCTTGCATAGTTAGGCAGCTATTTTTGATTTAAGGAATGCTTGCGTAGCTATATCAGGTAGGAAATATTCTCCAAATATATACTGATATAATTTCAGATATTAAAGTGGAGCACCTGTCGAGATGTTTGGATTTGTCGACTATAAGTCAAAACAATACTAGTGATAATACTGAAAAATGCTTTACATCTAAATCACAGCGATTACGTTACGTTTATGTTGAACATTCGTTACTACAATATCAATCATAGAAATCATTGCTGTTGCGTTTGCCCAAGGTAATGCAAAACTTTAATTTAGCAAAAATTCAGGTTTCAGCACTGTAACTGTTGAGCTCTTAGATGAGAATCCATCATACTATGTTATGCTGTAGACAAGGCTTGGCGTGATATATACATATAGATTACATTGTGTTAGGTTCTATATTAAATACACGATCAAATGTACCAATTCAGACTTGTAAGTTTTCAACACCTTTCTATCTAGCTGACGGGATGTTTGTAGCTATCGTCTACGAGACAACAGGAAATTTACAGCAAACTTTTCGTGCCTGCAGTCTATGAAACAAGGAGGAGGTTGTAAGGAAACTTGTTTTCGCAGCTGCAGCCTACGGGAAAGTGCGGAAGGTGGGAAAACTGTTTTGGTACCTGCAGTCTGTGTGACAATGCGGAAACAGTGAAAGCCTGTTCCATTATCAACGGCTTATGGGACAACGGGGAAGCTGCGGGCAAACATTTTAGCAGTTGTATATACATCACGGGCGGTTGAAAAAATTTTTTCGTCGCTGAAGTCCGAGGGACAACGGGAACAGTGGGGAATTTTGCTGAAATTTCTCTTTAGCGGTTAAAAGTTCTCTACCGCGAGGAAGGTGCAGTTCAGCTGTCGTCTGTTTTCATTGTCTATCGTTACACAATAAGATGTATTTAGTGCTATGGTAAAAACTTTAGAACTAAATGCCGCTCTATTTCTCGATTTAAAGTGAGTTCGATTCTAGATTAAGTTCATCTGATTTCTGTTTTGGTGCTAGAACTTATTTTGTATGCACCAAAATGAATTTGATTTTAATAAATTTAAAATCACTTGCTAAAATTCAACTTAAATATAATTAAACGAACTGAATTAGATAAATTTATAATTATGCTATCTGACGATGTTAATGGTGTGAGCCAACCACAGCCAAACCAGCAAATTTGACATCGATTAAATATGGTATCCGATATTCCAACAAAAGATCAAACTCTTGGAACTGAATTTGATTTAACTCAATTTGATCACAGTTATCATAAGTGAATTTGGATGAACTTAGTTTTGATAAATTTACAACCTATTTGGCATAAAAAATTAATTAAAATTTTATAAGATCATTAACAAAACTTAATTTAAATCCACAAATGAAACGAAAAGAGTTCAATTTTGCATTTTGCCATATCGCTGCATATATTTTATCACATAAGCATTCGTTCGGCATAAGCATTTACTAATCAATATTTTCTCTATCTTCGTCTTACATACTCGTCGCTCGGTTCGAATGAGATTTTTTAAGTATTTTCATAATATCTTTTAATGTTTTAAATGACACATAAATGTATATAATTACGCACATAGCTTTAAGTTATTTAGTGAGTTTTTCCCAAAAAGTATTACAAACTTTTGTAATAGTATCAGTGGCTTGCCATGAGTATTTACCGATAACAAAAACAGCACAAATAAATGTATACTATACAACATTGTTTGCAATAGTTCATCGCAGATATTCTACATCAGAATGTGTTTCCTGTAGTACCACTTCGATTTAACTGGGAACATGCGCTGCAAGAATTTCCATTTTTTTTGTAATATAAGCTACTAACTATGTTCTTTCCCAGAATCTATTACAAAGAAGCACAAAGCAACATAACATAATTTCGCTCGAATAAGCAATAATGGTATAATGAAGTTTTTACGTTTATCAATGCATGAACTATATTAACCACTGTCTTTGATTGTGCTGTTAGGTTTCTGTAATACATGAACTGAAAAGTATTTTACTATTAAGTCAATATATAACCGTTTACAACAAAAAGTGCTGGAAGGTTTTAGATTCTCTATATTAATCCCTGCCGTTCAGGGCAAATGTTGAGGTTATCCGACGTAAAAACGCCGCGTTGACACAGAAATTGCAAATAATTTTAAATTTTTACTAATATTCAATTCTGAAGTTAAAACTTAAATAAAATGCATAACACATTTCTTAAACATTTGTTTTCTATTCATTTATAGATGTGTTGAAAGTGTTTATGAAATGTATTATCTGCGTTAACGCTTTGCACTGAAAAACACTAAATGCAAGTAACTTTTAATTGCGAAGCTCACTAAATCGAAAAGTAATGGCCCTTCGCTAAATTCGGTGCTCCTGTTTCCGAACTAATGGCTTTTCGTTTCGTGTCCTTGGAAAAAAATAAATTTATACAAATAAACGGCCGGGACGTTACAGTCGCGATTGTAATTTAGTTTAAGCAAGCTACACATTCGTTATTGAAACGGATGCGAGCGAAGATAGCAGAGTTTCCACTGAGAGTGCTAGGGGGAAAATCGTGAAAATTTCTTATGTCTGTCGCTGTCAATCATAACTCATTTTTGGATCGACGGATTTCGAAAAAAAATTTTTGATAGCAAAACTGATGATGACGTGCCTTTTGTTGAACGTGTACAGCTCAGACCACATCTTCCAGCTCAAAATGGTAAAAAACATGTCTTTAATGGTTCTTTACCAATTCTGGCCATTCGGGTACCAGTGCTTTGCAGTCCATATCTCGCGAAACACGTTCCACATTGAGAATAGGGACCATCATTTAAAATCAACCCATCGTGGTCTACAATTTGTTGATCATGTCTTTTTTGTGGACCCACCCCACGATCCGCTGTGGGCAGAATAGAGTTAGTAGACCCTTTGTCATAAATAGCGACGTTGCAAATTTCGCCGTGTTATTGCTTGTTTTTACCTTCCAATGAGTGTCTATTAGATTACCAAGCACGCTGAATACGATGGTTTTGCTATCTAGAATCCAACTTGGCTATATATCGTTTCATTGAGTTTCCAGGTTTTACAGCAGACGAAGCCAATATCCAAAATATAGCGAGTTTTCATTTGTCTTAGTATGTAGTACGTTCGGGGCATCAAGAATGGTCTATATATAGATATTTCTGAAATCTGAATACAATGATTTAGCAATCTAGAGTACAGCGTGCCTGTTAGATACCTTTTCTTGTGTTTTCACTGGGTTTAGGGCCAATGAATAATGAAGTGTGTCCTCAATTATTTGGGTACGTATTATGGACAGGTCATCAACAATTAACTATATATATGTACATATATAGTTAATATGTGTATATTAATATATATACAGGTTTTCCGGTAGGCTAAATACAATAGGTTGGTTATCTAGAGTTCAGCGCGAGTACCTTATGCCTTTTTACACGTTTTCGTTGGGTTTAGGATCAATGAATCATCCTATTTCCAGTATATAGCCGCTCTTCAGTAGTTTGGTAACTGTTGCTATTAATTTTATAAAACGGTGATAAAGCACATCCATTGCGAAAAATGCACTAGTTTACACTCTGGGTGCGGCCATTGCCATGGATAAAAACTTAGCAAAACTGCTTTTTATTTTTTTCACATTTTTCCAAAACCATTAAAATGGTACAATAACTTACGGCAACAATAACAAATTTCCCATAGAGTTTTCCACGTTAGCATCATTTCTAATGACTGCAAATACGAAAATAGTATTTCCCACTGCGTCTGTAAATTTCTCAATTGTCTATTAGAACGGCTATTGTAAATCTGTATTAAATATACGACACATACTAAAATAAGTATCCTACAAGTTTTCAAACTATCTCAACTGTCCTAATGACTGCGGTTAAGAAAAACTCTTCCGACAGTGTTTATCCGCTGTCCTGTTGACGGGAGATAATTAAAATGTTTGATGAAACATTTCCATACCGTCCTAGTTGTCCCACAGACTTCAGTAACAAAAAAGTGTATCCACAGCTTCACCATAATCTCATGGACGGCAGCTACGGAAACAAGTTTCCACTCCTTCCCCGTTGTCCCATAAACTGCAGGTATTAAAGAAGTATCTCATACTTTTCCCAGTTCCTTGTTGTCCCGTAGACGGCCCAAGTTACCCTGACGGGTGGTATGTTATAACATTAGAAAAAAGAACAGCTTAGAGCGAGGGTTCGGGGGCGGCAGCCCCCGACTTGGCTTAGGCTTTGTGTATGTCTCATAAGGGCTTTAGCTTAGAATAAGACTAAGGCTTAGTATATCGAAAATGGCATGGCCTGCATTTTATTTTCGCCCTTCAGGGTTACTTGGGCCTCGTAGTCTGCAGCTGCCAGGGTAAGTGTATTATAGCTTCATAGTCTTCTCCATTGTCCCGTAGACAGCAGATGCGTGAACCAGTTTCTCAATGGCTTTCTCAATTCTCTATTGTCCCATAAACAGCAGCTGAGAATCGGTGCAATCTTGCTGGCGAAAAACGAAGCGAAATCGTATGCACAATCCGGTGTAGGAGCAGCCTGGTTCCTCATGTTCATGATGGAGTTAATGACCGTCACTTTCTTGCCATTTGCGACGTCGGTGAGTCGGTTGCTCCAGAATGAATTTAATTTGTTCTGACACAGTTCACGGTACATTTGCTTATGGCCATTGCACTGTTATTTGCTCACCTAAGAGAGTGAGCGTCGGTAGAACCGCTCAAACCGTTTAAGCAACGTCTTGGCTTAATGGCATTCACTGTCAAACCAAGGGGACTCACGGCGGTCCCGAATGAGTGTGATTTTGACAGGAACAAACGTGTCAGCAATACTTCACAGTGCAGAATAGAGGTAGCTGACGCGCTCATTTATCGAGTCCCTGAAGGGTAGCACAATGGAAGACAGAGCTGTTCGAAATGCGTAAATGTCCACGGAACTCCGGCATCGAAACTGGATGGAAGTTGTTCTTGTATTGGAGTTAACGCGATAATTAAGATTCGCGGTTACTAAATGATGATCGTAGACTACACATTCGCTTACTGTCACATTCGAGCCCAGATTTATGGCGGTGAACGAGATTATAAGGTCCAGCGTGTTTCCACGGTCGTGGGTCTGGCCGGTAACATGCTAAGTGAGACCGCAAGTGGGATATATGGGATGTTGAATTAACCCGATTTAAATACAGTTAGATTAACATAGCGCCCGATTTTAATACAGTTCGACTCAGTTGATCAATGCGGATCAACTGCTATGTAAAACTACTTATATATTAATAAATAGTTTTTTCGAAAATTTTCAAGCAAGCAAAAATAATCGTAAAAAAATTGTCATAAGTATAATTCTAATGGATTTTTTGACCGCATGGACTAGCAAAGTCAACATTACCGGTGTGTCAATTTTGGGCCCATTTTTTATTATAGAATTTATCTCGTTTTCGATTTGACCCACGGTTCACAGGCATAATTACTTTAGGTATGGGCTTAATGCAGCGTGTCATCGTCAATACTCCCCTGCAGTTTCGTTACGCTAAAATAAAATTATTAAAGTAACGTAGCTAAGAAAAATTAAATTGT
The DNA here is from genome assembly GCA_030248225.1 of Trileptium ribeirensis. Classification (NCBI taxonomy): domain Eukaryota; kingdom Metazoa; phylum Nematoda; class Enoplea; order Enoplida; family Thoracostomopsidae; genus Trileptium; species Trileptium ribeirensis. The sequence continues at coordinate 141,317 of JASANE010005469.1, read as the reverse complement.
GCTGCTAACACAATGGTCCCAGCGCAGCGTGAAGTTAATTGTTTTATGAACTGTAGAAAATACTCTATCAAACTTTACCTATCATACATGCCGAGGCATTGGTTCAGCTGGTGCTACACCCTCCTGAGGCGGCGCACGCCACCCCCCCCCTGAAACACTGGACTAGCCCTCCTAGGGTACCACCACACTACCTTGGTGGATGGCATTGTCACCACGCCGAAGGTGCGCGGAAATGATTAGCAAAAATTGGCAAAAGATAGTGTGAAAATTGACAACAATTGAGTTGAAAATGGCAAAAATGAGAGGTCCTCGAGGACGGGGGTGGGAGATCGTCGTCTTTTTTCAGCAAACCCCTAAAGGGCCTTCCTCGGCTACCCGTCCCCCATCGAGATGGCCTCTAACAAACCGACCTCGGCACTACTCCTCCCAAGATGGCCTCTGACGAGCAGCTAGTTTCTTATTAGCTATTTGCTCATATTCATACCTATGTCTAGAACTTAAACTTTTGTAGTTAGCTGCTACTTATGTTATTGCGTTCTGATTTTCTTCTTTGCGTTTCTGTAATGCAATCTATTGAATTTGTGAATAATGGACTCCACTTATCGCTAAAAACAGTTCGAGATACATGCCGGTGAACACTAGCATTAGCTTATATAATTAATGGAAATTCTTTATCCTCCTAATTAAGAGAAGCGTTGTGTACAAAATAAAATTCCTGGCGTTTAAATAGGAGCCTGGACTTCTTGTAAATCATGTGTATGTGTCTATTTGATGAGTGCTTCTACTTCACTAATCTTGCTTTTGGGTCAGCTATATTTCTTAACTTAGCAAAACAACAAACTTTCCGGCAGGGCAGCGGAAAATACATCCTAGCTAATATTCAAAATACCTTATTACCGGGTTTTCTCTACTAGTTATTCTTTAAATACTACGATTAACATCGACTGTTAAAACAAGGTAACATTGCTTCCGTTATTTGATATACTCTAAAACACTTCAAAGAAACTACCACAAAAACCCTACTATAATTAATATTACTTCAACGAAAAACCAAAGAATGGCAAAACAGAAACTGAACAGCAGATTTCTAACATTAGATTACCAAATAGATTTTGTCTTTAGTGCTCCAAATTTGTGAAAATACGTCATTTTTGTATTAAAAAAGCTGCTGTATAGAAAACTAGGATAACAAATAATAGTATTTTGCATGAAGCAAAGCGTTGCCACCTCATATAACAGAGGCGGCGAAGGGGGAACACGACATCACTACCATAATACAAAAATTAAAAGTTTATTTGTTAACCTGATTAAGCTTGAGCTTTATAGTCTTAGGCTAAGACATTGGGCTCTTACTTAAGCTGAGGCTTAGACTTTTAGTAACGCAAAACATTATACTGTTATGCTGGAGGTGTTTGACATGATCCAGTACTTTTTGCAAACACATATTTCGCTAATTGTATCTTTTGCTACTTCGGACTATCATTATGTAAGTGTAATGAGCTAGTTAAGTTTAAACTTAAAAAATATATTAAACTAAATTATATTAAGCCAGGTGGTACCACCGAGTATAAGTTGGTCCCGAGCTGTAGTTTGACCCGTTATATTTAAGTAATGATACAGGGATAGCTGGGTGGAACCGCCGAGTATAGGCAGTGTCTAGCAGTCTACCAGGGTAATATTCTCTAGTCTTTTAGTAACAGGGGCAGCTGGGTGAGACAGCTTGGATAAGCCCAGGCAGCCAGAGCGAACTGTTGTGGCTTGTATGTTGGCTGTATTTGCTGGGGGTTTTTTTCTTGTAAGTTGGGATTTTTTTTATATTTGTTTTGTCTAAAAATTAATAAAAATATTTTTATTACTTCGTTGTTTTGACTTGACTGCTGACTTGCTTGACTTTATTGTTTTGACTGCTAGCAAAATGTTCTTTGTTGCATACACAACTACGCTCATGCCTTGGTTATTTATGTTGTAAGAATGCTTCGCTGTTTTCTGTCGATCGATGTGTTCTGTATGTGTTGGTTTTACAGCAGTTTAGTTAGTAGGCTATAGTTCTTAGTAAGCTCTATATTTATTTCAGGTTTCAGGCATTACTTTTGATCAGGGTTGCTTGTCGATAGGAGGGGTAATATCGCATTTTTAACTCACAGGACCCTAAAACCCAAATCCATTCAAACCCATAAACAGCTTGGCTTTAAACGTAAAACAAAAACAGTTGTAAACTTGAACCCAAACGGAGCATCCGCTTTTCAGTTAGACAAGATTTCAGCTGAAAAGCAAGGTATTTAGAGACTCAAAGAAGGTTGAATTCAATAAGTTAACATCACACAAGTGTGCATAAAAACCTTGCGTTACCTTTCCATTTCCTGGAAATTCAATTTTTGTTAGAGTTTGAGGCTTTATTTTGTGCGTTATTCTGTACCTGGTTTTATCTGTGTTATTGGAAACTTTTGTCTGATGTCTGATGTCGCTTTGGTGTCGGGTGGCTTGGTTTGTCCCATGTTCGGTTGTGCGTTTGCCGCTCCCTGCGAAGGTACCCTAGGTCTGGAAACGGACCCGGTCATGCTGACTGTCGACGCTGTTACTTCGGTAATAGCGGCCCTGTTAATACGTTAACAGTGTGCAAGACGAATGCTCTACGACTTAGGTGAGTTTGCATGGTTGGAGCCTACAGTTCCTTCGGGGCTGATAAATGGGCGACGACGGTGAAGGTTGGAAAACAAACAGTCGGATGTGGGGTAGCGGTTGCCTGGCACTGGAGACTGTATGACGTCAAGTTTGGTTTGACACAGGTGTTTTCCGGGTGCTATAGCTGCAGATACGTACCGAGTGAGGCGCGCGCCACGAATAGAATTGAGGCTGAATAAACCAAGGCAGGCGTAGTGCGAGTTTAGTTGTCCATTATATCCTAAATATAATTCTCAACTAATTTTATAAAATCTTTTTACCCAGTGAATTGGAATATTTTTGGGTTATCATGCCTGTAAGTGTTCTTTATAAATAGCTCAGCAACTTGAAAATTTCAACCAAAATTAGAAAGCCTTTTGAGTTGCTTTTCGTGGGGCACCGTTTCGAAAACTTTTGCAAAATCAAGGTAAACGGTATAGTTGCAGTTTCTCTCATTCACTGTAGTGCACTATTTCACCATGTAGTAGAGACGAGTACATGTTGATTTGTTTTAAATCAATATGTTTTGGCTGAGAAATAATGATATTACTTTGAGTAGCAAAACTGAACGCCGTAGTGTCAAATTCTATGATTCTGCAACAATTGGATAGCAGTGAAATTGGGTTGCTATTGATTAGACGAATCACCGTTCTTGTTTTCTGACGCAACAATGGCTAAATACAGTTGTGCAGTCTCTGTTATGAAGACTAATGCTTGACACATTCTGTTCGAAAGAGCGGACCAGAGGGAAACAAAGGTAGTTTTTTTTCAAATTTGGTAGCTTCGCAGCAGTTGAAACAGTTGAGCTACTATACATCTAAGCTGTTTCATTGTTCAGACTGGTAAGCGCGACATTAGAAATATTCACTGTCGTGTTTTGCTTTAATAGCTGAAATATAACTTTTCCAGTGTCAGTGGTTAAACTGTCAGCATAGCGTTTGCACTTACATGATCACCGATAAACGATCACTTGGAATTATTAGAATATATTCAGTTTGCAAGCAAATTTGAAATATCATTATTCATTAGTGTTACATAGGCGATCAGTTGTTTGGTAAATTTTTTTTCTGAAGGTAAAAAAAGTTATAAAACAAAATATAGTGTCTGTGCGGTGATTTATTGATTTTTTTTAAATTTTTTTTATTTTTTTAAGAATTAATGAACTTTTAAAATTTATTTTAAAACATTATAGGTGGCTGACTTCTGAGAATTAGAAGATTTCTGCTTGAATGTGTGGGGTTTTATTTTAATATTAGTGAAAGGTTAACAAAACCCGAACCGCTAAGTATAGTGGCATTTCGGTTTGTTCTTGAGGCAATTAAACATTTTCCTAGAATTGATGTAGTCTAGGATTTCTGTGTATATAAGCCAGTTGCACAGCTCAGTCGGTGAGTTCTCTCCGAAGCAGTTTCCGCTGGTAAGTAGCTCTATTATTATTTATGTTGAAATTTTTCTTAAGTGCTGAGTATAAGCACACTGTAACACAGTAGCAATTGGGAAACTAGTGGTGGAGTTTGAGTAACTGTGGTACCCTATTAGCTAAGACGTTTGGTCGTCTTCTGGTGGTTTAAGAGTTAAGTGTATAGCAGGGAAGGACGCTAATTCCCTTCCTTTCGGTACCTTTAGCTTGTATTGGCTGGAGATTTATCTGTCTATTATCAGACCTCACGGTCACACTCACCGTTTTCATCAATTGTTCTCTTGGGTACCCTGTTACATAATATACTTAAGGATACCTTGGGGAACACATACTGCATAGTCGTAACTTTGTATACCTATAGGAGAGTTAGTCTCCGAAGAAAGCGCAGCTGGTAAGTAGCTCTTCGATTATTTTACACTAGCATTAATCTGTTGTGTGAGGAAGGACGTTCATTCCCTTCCTATATTACAAGGTCCCAGACCCACAATTCGCGAGCAGCTGCCTCAACGAGGAGAGGAGAGCGCCTTCGTGGCAGAGGGCAGCGGTGGCAACGTCGTATTCTGCGACGCGCACGTCGCAGAATGCGGCGGCTAAGGGATCGGCAACACCGTCATAATGTGGTCGATCTCACTGCTCGCGTGGTTCCGGATAATCGGGATGGTGACCCTGTCACGGTGGCGTCAGCCACCTCGGTCGTCGCTCGCTGGAACAACGATGGGGTCGAAATGATCTGTCCACACCTCATCACACAATAATGCTCATCATCTCAAAAGCCCCACCAGTGAGCTTTGTCGGCTATGCTGGGCGAGGTCTGAAAATCCGATTGGGGACAATCAACATTCGCTCGATGAAACTCGACTTCGCCACAAAATCGCAGATCTTGAAGCTGCGTGCCTCCACACACGGCTATTCATAACGATCTTTAGGCGTCGAATGCAACGCTTTCGACCGCGGTGGTATGCCCTCCAGGGGCGGAAAGGCGACAACAACAATATTACAAGGTAGATTTTGTTGGGAGGACGCTTATCCCTTCCTTGATTTGTGAGAATTTAACTGTGGTTGCCCTGCAGTACTATTAGACCTCACGGTCGCTCTCACCGTTTCAATTGTTGTTTATTTTCGACCTTAGTAATAACCTTGGGGCAATAAAAAGAGAGGTTTTAGTGAGTGTGTGTCCTAGCTTTCTGTGTTTAAGATTGAATTAGTTAACTTAGCCGTGACTGATTTTGGTCAGAGAGTCCTGTGTCCTTGATATTTCTTGGAGATTCATACTAAGCTTGTGTGGTGAGCTGAGTCCTAGGTCCTGAGTGCTACATTATACATAGTACGGGTTCTTGGTGAAAGTTATTAGGACTAGCTTTGCTACACAAGCAAATTTGCGACACAAAAATTAGGTACGCATTTTTCCAATTTAGTGCAGGCAAAACGTTAGTAACGAACAACAAAGTTCTGGATGTCCTATGCAGTTTTATTTGCCTTCTAATTTTTAAATAACAGGTAAAATCAATTTTTCACGGTAGTTGGGAATTAGTCGATCGAGGCGCCCCTCTACGTTACAATTGCCAAATATTAAGCGCCATACGATATTATTTCAAGATGAATAGTTAATGATGTGGGGATCATAACAGATGTACGACGAATTCGTTTTTGCACGCCGGCGCCACATTTTTAGCTTGGACACATTCAAAAGTAGTAAACTTACATTGGCTCATTGGTATGGATTATCCTTTTTTATATACAGCTATGTTTTAAAACAAAATTGATTTATTTTAATGACTATGTCTTGAAAGTAGTTGGGAATACTCTGACCAGAGGGATGAATCGAAGCTAAATCGCTTGCCTTTGAATCCTTTGCTTTTAACCACTTAGCTATTACGACGCTGTTGACTTGACAAAGTTTGACGCATTGAGGTATTTGAAAGCGTGCAATAAAAACAACATGCAGCTAAACCTGTGCTACGCAGTGAACAGAGCTAAATGACCACTTTGTATTCTACAAAATCACATGAGAACACCGTATGCGCTGATGGCTTAAATATCTATTCGCTACACTTTGAGTTAACATATACCGAACTACGATGAATGATGTCATCACAGTAATCTTAAAAACAAATCGTTTTTCATTCCCAACCATCGTTGAGCCTTTAGTGTACTAAATGCGACAAAATGCGCAATTTTTGCATTCAATTCACATTTTTGTATTGAAATTCATAGAGAAGAAGAATGTGCCGTAATGCCTGTGTATGGTAGTTCGTTTTCAAAGTCTACTGGTAAACAAACACGGAAATTTTATAGTATATATTTATTTTTTAATTTAACTTATATAAATTCTAACTATAACTGGATACTTTATAATTATAAAGCGCGATGAATTTGAGTCTAGCATAGCACAGGCAGACCATATTTTACGTATTGTATTTGCAGACCGAATAACAGTTATTTGGAAAATAACTTTTAAAAAAGTTTGATTTTTCAAAGTAAAGAAAGCGATGTTATATGGAATCAACGCAATTTACACAATTAAAGTTTAAAATTTTGACATTTGAAGAACAGGTCATCAAGAATTGCCTATAAGGGGATTCCGGTAGGCTGAATACGATGTTTGGTTATCTAGAGACCAGCGCAAATAATTGATGCGTTGTCACTTGTTTTCGATGGGTTTAGGGTCGACGAGGTTTTAGGATTTTCATAGGATTCAAGGTTCAAGAGGTTTTAGGGTGGTGTATACGATTAAACACAGCCTGCTACAGTGATTAAACAAAATGATAACTTAAAAATTAAACCACGCTCGCTCCGTCTCACCCCCACTTGTGGTATATTATTGTTTTTCGCATTGTTTCGAAGTAGAATAATATAACTAATTGTTTCTGTCGTGGAAATTTGTAAACGTAAATCCAAGCCAGTCATGTTTCAGCTGGCAAAACCACCGTTCTCTTCGTCAAACAAAGTTGCTCTACAAGTATCCGGAGAGACGATTCTAAAACCGGTGTATTGTGGCTTTCTCCGAACATCGCGCAACAACAAGACAATAACCGTCATTTGCGAGTGGCTAGCGACATTGTGAATGCGAATTGCACACTGACCTCGTGACAGCGTCAACACCCAAATTCTAGCGCAACTAGCCTAGAACTCTAAAGTTCATTGGTGGCTTTTCGATGTTGAAAGCACTTAACAAAATGACGAAGTAGTTCGCGGTAGATATGTAACTTATAGTCGTTGAGTAAATGCGGTTGATCCGGATATACCTAAAATACAACAATTTAGAAATGATTATAGAGCTATTCTGTTATTGTTGTCACATACTAAACTAATCTCAGTGGTGAACGCATGTACAATTTGATGTGTAAATAGACACACAAAACGGTGTTCACACAAAATGGTTAATTGAATTACAGCACAAGTTCATTATAATCGAATAATCGTGAAACCTGATGATATTTCTAAACACCCAAACATACATATTGATGTGATCAGTTTGCGGATAGCTACAGCGTACTATTGGAGATATCCCTAACGAACTTTGGTGAGGTAAGCACATGTAGTCGCAAAGCACTTTATGTCTTGGGTTGATTTATTTTCGAAAATTTTAGAAGCGTAAAAGTACATTCACAGCTAGCTTTGTTTAACTCTACGCTAAAGATTTTCTGCCAAAATTCTGAAAAGTTAACATAAATTAGAAACGTAACTAACGTTGCGATATGCGCTTCCCGATATATTAAAGTACAAATCTGTGCAGAGGCGCAGGAATCAAAGTAGCGACCCTACTCAGAATCGTCTAATCGTGAAGTACTTACAACAGTAGTGTTATATATTTTTAGGCTATATGAGGCTTTTAGGCATATTTTTCAAGCTATATGAGGCAAAGCCGTAAAATACACCAGAATAAAAGACACGTAGCCAGATTCTATTATACATGTGTGGGCCGAACCAATTTTGGGAGGTGTAAGGTTTTTATATGTATAAAGTGTTCCACTGCATGAAATCGACACGAGCTTTACAAAAGCTAAAATCAGAGAAAACAAATTTGTATGTATTAAGATAACTGGTAAATGAGAAACATTCCATTCGCCCAGTAATACTAGTTACTTACAAACAAGGGCGCAGCAAGAGGGGGCGGGGGGTTCTGCCTCCACATATCGGAAAAATAGGCAAAATTTGCAATTGTGGCAACAAGAATATCTTTTGCATTTTGCAATTTAGTTCACGTGCCGTCGACAATTATCGTGTCTTGCACGGTACAACCGATATGTGGTTGTGAATTACGATCAAAGCCACTACGCAATTATAGATGTTGTCTTACCTCGTAATTTAAGTGCCTCTAGTTGCACAAATGGTGTCTAATATCGTAATTTTTAATAATACTGGCGTAAATTTAGAATATGTGCGCCTTTGTGGCTATTTGACGAATATGTAGAAGATTCAATTATTTGTAAATACCCTTAAGCTAATTCTAAGTATTAATGCATTGCTGCAGAATCATTGACGTTTAGAACTTTTGAAAAGGTTCATTAATTCAATAATATATTGAATTACGGAATTTTGAGAGTATTGGTTTACACCTGATGTTCCTGTTAGAGTTTTAATTTACTCCTGGTGTACCTGTGTTTTACACTAGTAACTTACCAATAGCTTAAATGTGATAGCGTTGCTGTATAGTCCACGTATTAATCGAAGCGTATTGCCAAAATGAACAGTTTCTGAAGGTAAAAAAAGTTATAAAACAAAATATTTTAAACGCCATCCAAATAGATCACATATCTGGTGCGTAAGCAATTTATATCTGGTTATAAAGTAAACTTAATCTAATACACTGACAGCTGTATTGTGTTATATTGTAAGAGTTTGTGTTACATAACGGGCTCTAGTGCACAAACAAGTTATTTTCTGCCGGCATAGATCAAATTACATGTGAACAACGCTTTGACGCATTTGGATTAAAGGGTTACGTTAATAACTGATAATCTGCAAGTTCGTTTCGTTAACCTTTTCCTGCAGAATTTATATATTGAGTGCAATGTTGAGCAAACTTTTGCCGCTGCCGCGGATTGAGCCATGATTTTTTAGGTGTTCGCTGTGTGCGTTAGCCATTGCGCTATTAAGAACCTATTGCTCGATTCCTTAACGAACCTCACAAAGCGAGCGAATAACAACGAGCGCGCAAAAACACGCCAAACGACAAACTCTGTGATCGCATCGCGTATCAATGTACGCTTTTGCAAATGTACGACTATATGTGGGAAATGGTTAATTGAAAGATTGTCTAAATTCTGTTTAACCCTTTCAGCATAAAATTGTGTATTTTGTGCCATCTTAAACAAACATTTGTGGCGGCAGCGGATTCAACCTAGATCGTTCGCGTCACCGCCTTGTACTTTAGCCACTTCGCCATTTCGGAGCTGTTGCTCGGTTCCATAACGAGCCTCACAAAGCGAGCGAACCATGACGGATGTCGAAGCGTGCGTCTCGCGACAAACTTGGTGAGCACATCGCGTATCAATGCACGCCGTTTCAAATGTGTGACTCTTTGCGAAAAAGGGTTAATGATGTCAATATTCGTTTCGAAAATGTCGAACACTAATTCAACGCTAACAAACATCATGAAACCATAAATGCCTCCAGCTGTTCGACAACTGCCAACCAATTACGTTTCACGACGTAGCACTAATTAAATTCCTCACGTACTGCATTATTTAGCGCGTATTGTTCATTCCTTTGCGAGGAGCCTTAAGGATCCGACTAACGGACAACAGATTTGCAATGACCAATAGCTTGAGAACGTTAGTTTTACCCGAGAGTTCCGGTTCGATATTTGGCGGTGACCCATAACTATTCTCCGGTTTTCGAAATGCAAAAGTAAGATAGAAGTTGTACAAAAACTGCATTTTGCGGAACTGTTTCCGTAGGGTTAACTAAATATTCCAAAAACTGTGAAGCTCATACTATTTGGTAACAAAAAATATCGATAAACGCATGATGCATCATTCTTAGGATAACGTCACTTTTCAAACGCATTAGATCGCGTAGAAATACAGTTGTACTGAGATATTAAATAATACTTCATGTTGCTATATACACTAGCACAAAGTTCGACGAGAATTTGACCGTTCCACAGCACTTAGTATTTGTGTAATGTAGGAATAGTATAGCCATCGACCGTTTATATTTTTCATGGTAGAATATGCAATGACATAAAATCCAGGAAAGCAGAACTAAAAATAACCCACGGCACTTTAACAAAACATCAAACTCATTCAACTTTGCCTGACGCAAAATCTGTCTCACTATTTTTCATGCAGTTGTGCTATTCGAAAACATACCATCTGCAGTACCATGTGCAAGCAAGAACCTTGTGTGATTCAGTGCAGTCAGGTTTGCGTTCAAAAGATCAGTTTTCTAAAATATTTTATTATACCGACTTTTTACATCAGAATTACAACCAAAACGTATATGCAGTGTTCAACCATGTCTTTCATTATGCTTTCGTTTTTGCAATTTATTGTTGTGTAGTTTCATGTTATCATAATTTTATTGTTATTTTTATTCAAAGTTCAAAATATGAATATTTTCTTCCAGATATTTCGTTTGGGAGGTGTAACTTAAACGATGCAGCTAATAATACCTAGCATTAATATCAAGATGTAAAAACCATTTAATCGCTTTAGAATTTTATGCGCAGTGTACGAATTATTTAAGTGTTATTCTTTGAGTTTGGCTCTCATCAAAAACTTAGCCTAAAATTGACCAACCTGTTTTGAAATATTAAAAATTGAGTTACAGATGGGTTTTAAGGCAACGAAAACAAGTTGCCTTCTACTCGCGAACATCAAATTGTCTGTGAACAAAATTTTGTCGTGTTTAAAATAAAACTGTTGTATTCGCAATGATAAACTAAAAAATTATATTTCTGTTACTTTCGTGACAAAACAGTCACAATAGTTGGTTCGAGAACGGATATGAATTATAATCGAAAAATATTAAATGGGATCGAACAATCGCTATGAGTATGTTAATCGCTAATACCAAGAGTCGGTGGTGATCGATACGACTGAAGACTGTGACAGCTTTTCCTGGCTATCGCCTGCACTACGTCGTGGTCGTTTTCGCCCTCCCCCCCGGGTTTATGGCCGCAATGTGGGTCATAAACACAACTACCCAACCCATGTTCATGGACCACCATATTCAGATCCCCAGGCCGTCGGGATACCAACTTATCTCCCACCCATGTTCATGGACTATTAAATTAACACCCCGATATGCTGTTGGACCCCTATTTCACACCTCCAGGTTTTTGAACCATTATTTAAGACCTCTCCAGGTTCACGCACCACTTTTTAATCTTCTGAAGTATAAGACATTTATACTGGTAATTTTCTTAATAGTTCTCAAGCCCTGTTTCTATTTCCTCTTATTTTTTAATTATAGTCTAATTTTGGCGGTAGGTACCTTGACCAAGGAGCTTCTGTGTAAAATATTGCAGCCAATGTTAATTTGCTGAATCACAAACACTTTCCACAAAAATTGTCACACCTATGATAAATAAAAGAGTTTAACTAACGGGACTATGTCAAATTGATGACTTGTCATTATTTCAATATCAAATATAAAAATGATATGCTTCGCTCATTTATTATAAGGCTAGCGACTAACAACGCTATTACTCGTTAAAAAGTGTCTAGATTATTTACACAAGTTCTTAGATTCACCGACGGGTAATCTAATACGGATTATAATATTTGCGTAGAACGTTCCACGACTCCACATTCTATTCACAAAGTTACAACCCAAACAGATAGAATATCACTTTTGTCCAGTATAATACACACAACAGTTGCACACAATATTGTGTAATTTCACTGCACAATACGATGTAAAATTGCACACATTTTCAATTATTAAATGTCTGAGACGGTTGTGTAGATATAGCAACACAAATTACGACTCCATTAAATAGTGCACAGTTTGTAACAATAAATTTGTTTAGTTTAAAAATTCATTAAAGAGCTTCATTTTTTTTGTATCATAGCAACGAATAGCACCGTCACGAATTTTAGGAATATAATAGATAGGCAGTTTCCCGAAAGTAATGTGTAAAGAAATAAAACATTAATGTAGTGTATACTAATGCGCAGTGCGCTGACTGCATACGCCCGCCACCTACAAATCTTACCGCATAACCTTCGTGATTATCATTGAGCAAACCCATGTATCGTTCGGTATAGGTTGCATCTAAAATGAAATATAGTAAATATATGCAGAGTAATAATGTAATTTGTTCAAGGAATAAGCTGGTTGCAAACGTAAGAATCCAACTTGCTTCTAAATACGATGTATATATACTCTAATTTTTAGGCAACAAATATTTACGCTGAATAAGCACAGGCTACAAGCACTAATATAAAATTTCTTGTTAGCTTGATGTCACTATAAAAATTTATTAAAAGTATAAAAAGTAGAGTTTAGGTTTCAATTCGGCTTTGACCTATTAATCCCCAGACCAGGTGGCCAGCAACTCAGCGGTGGTCAAGAAACTCTACAAGAACGTGACAGCATGAATTACAAACGAGATTATTTAAAACCGATATAGAAATTGATCATATTAATGCCTATATTAATTTGAATCCATACACGTCATGTTAAACTTCTTGAGCGAGCTACTCCAGTGTTACTTGGTTCTACATATAAAGCCTTTACAGACAGATATTCTACACAGGCCAAGAAAATGTGCATTGATCTGTCACAGTTATCCCTCACTTAATTATTTTCAAAATTTTTTGCGTCAGGATATTTTTAGGGATATTCTCATTATAATTCCAGTGTCGTTTCGCAGATTTGCGGCTTATCTAGCCCTGAACAATTACACCTTGTATACTTGTGTCGCTTAAGTTAGTAACTAGATGTTTTGCTGGACTCGTATGTCTTTCGTTTTTAGAAATTTTTTATGAAGACACTATATAGCGAAACATTTAAACAAACACACTATTGGTTGTCAAACACTATGCAACGATTTTTAGAACTAGATACAGTCAGAGCCACATGAACATTTGACACAATCCCTCAATTCGCCAAACTTGCAAACTACAATAGAGTTAACAGCACTCGTGCAATTCGATGCCTAAAAACTAGACAATGATTACATCGAATACCTGATAATTTCTAAAATAATAAGCTTTAGTATGAAATGTCTGCTTGAGAATAAGTAATTACTCATGACAGTCACTCATAATAAATATAAATATGCTCAAATGCCAATGCGCATCCATTAAAGCATTCGTGATGGTTATTTCTTTGAGCTGCACGAGCCGCATGAAGCTGAATTAGTAGAAGGAGGAAGACGAATTTGACAAATGGGGTAGATTAAATGACCATGTTAGCCGCAATCATAACTGAACCGTAAAAAGGTACATCGGTCTCAGTTACTCCTCGGCCAAATGATATGGTTAATATATTCGACTTACTGCAGATGACCCAGTAACGGTCAACAATAGTTGCAATACGCTTGAGAGGTAGTCCGAGAGCATAGATCAAAAGCACATTGCAAGAACAAGTGCACATAATGCGAGCTAATTATGTATCTTCTGAATGCAATGCAATAATTACTACATTACGTACAGGTTTCGAAGATGTTGCTTGCTTGGAATAATATCTGTATACGAGTAATATATTAAAAATAACTAAATCTCATATTCTCTGTTGGTTTAGGCCCGTACGTTGATAATAGTCTAATCCTACGTCAACCATGTTTTGTTTCTACCCAGAATAGTTTTTTCTTGATTATTTTTACTATCGATAACGTAATTTATCGGAACTGCATTTAAAGCAAAATAGCTGGGGCAAACCCAACAGCACTAAAGACGCGCCAAGTCGAAATCAACAATCATTGGAATTTATCATGAAACAACCGGCGACGTTTAATTGTGCTATTAATAAACGATCGTAGCTTGCCATATTTAATTGAAGAACTACGCCATCACCTATTTAGCTTATATCTGTGTATTAATTATACATCAGTTAAGCTCAATACGATCAACACAGGCTTTAGTGCCGGTAATATCATATGGAGAACCGCCTTAAAACATGGAATCACATAATTTTCGATTTTGTAACCATCCAAACAACGATAACAGATGTCCTTGCCGAAGTAAACCGGTAAAAGTGCTAAAAAGCATTAAAGATCTGTAGCTGGAAATCAATTGGTTGGATTACAGCAATAGCTATTAGAGATGTTATATTCTGTAGCTATAATTGATTAATGTTTGTCGCCACCATCCCACAACACGGTTGTGTCCGCCCAAATTTTAACCCAAACCGAAAAATTTACTGTACTTTATTCCACTAAAGTTATTTTACCAAGCTTACTTGTGTTCAACATTGCAAGCGGATTAAATAAAACTGCAAATAGCGCAAATTTGTGTATCGTACATTTTTGGGGACATGAACAGTTATTAATGCCAGAAACTACAGATACTACTTTAAGCTATCCTGCGGAGACACCTGCATGTCCGTATTAAGATCCCTGTTTAGCCATTAATCGACATCACAGGTGATTCTTGTAGCTAGTCCTGGTGCAGCCATTATATATATATTATATATATATATATATATATATATATATATATATATATATATATATATATATATGTGTGTGTGTGTTTGTGAAAATAAATGCCTTTGTTTTATGTAAATCTCGATGTAAATGTTTTTTGGACAAAACAACTATTTAAATTGTTGATCAGCAGGCTCCATGCGTTCGGTGTAGACACTTACGGTTGAAATTGTTTATATTTTGTGCTGAATAGATTTAGGTATGAAGTTGGATTCCGCAGTGTGGCATATTGGAAAGAAGACATTAATCAAGAAGCTATTATGTCGATGTAGTATATAGATGCTAATAATTTGTTCATGCATGTAGCTGTCCAAAATGAAGATGTGATACTTTAGTCGCTCGCAGAATGAGGATATTAATGGTGCAAAGTCTAAAATTACATACTCTAAAATTTCATAACAGCAATAATTGAGTAAATTTTAGACCGAAAGTAGTTATCAGTATTTTATGCGTAAAGGATGAAAATTGGTTCTATTAAATGACTACGATCCAACTCAGATTGAGAATGTCACTTATGTTGGCTTCGATCTATTATAAAACCACCATTTGCGCATCCTAACAGCTTTTGATATTTGTTGGTATTAACGAAATATAATATTATATTTATCAAATACCAGTATTTGACAATCATTGATTACATTTTATAGCGGAAAATTCACTTTACTGAACGAGGCAAAGGTATTGTTGGTGTCGGTGCTTATTTTCTCTATAACTGTCGCTATAATTGGATTGTGTTTGTACGAATTTAATGATTGTTTAATCGTTTTCTTCATAGTCAGCTGAAAACTGTATATCACAAGATTTTACCACCATATATAGATTATTAACCGTATATTGCAGAGTAGTTTGAAATTAAAATAAAATTTAAATTATTTTTTTAAATTGAAGAATTTGATAGGGTGGGATTTCAGATGACATACAGTCAAACCAGGGCAGCAGCAAAAAGAATCATTAATATTTGCTATAAATATAATGTAGAAATTTTTCGGTTACCATTATTACCTTAATAGTCTAAATCAAACGTACCAAAAAGTTTCAAATCAGATAACGGAGCGATCGCAGCGCCACATTTAAAGTAACCACTGGCAAGACGTCGAGTTAAGATATGTGTTACTGCGAATCCGCCATATCCCTGCAAATGTAGAAGGCAACAAATGCAACTTTGTCACATTAACCCAAACAAAGGCTTGTCAACGCTACAGATTGTACCTGATGCAAGTTAAAAACAACGCTTTCACAATATGGATATATTTTACACGAAAAGCATTTCTACAAGCAATTCAACATCGTCTGTCTCCAGTTTTTACAGATAAGGTAATTCGCTAAAGCTTCGCTGAATGTTTCAAAAATATGCACTGAAAATTTCGAGTAGAGGCACCTATGGAAAAATTTTGTCATGTAGAAAGCGTGAAAAGGTAGCGGAAACGATTGTGTGCACATATGTGTTCATACAGCACAAAGCTATACAACATAATTTTGACCATGAAAGAGCATATACTTTAGTATTCGATGTGCACATATATTTAATTTTGTTGATTTTTACTGTAAGGAATTTTATAGCGTTGCAAAGCGTCCTCTTTGATTAGGGTTGAAATTGGTGGTGGAAACGCTACAGAAAAGATCATTCCAAACATGCAGGTATGAGTCTTGACGATACGTGTGTAACACCTTGGAGAACAACGAATTTAAACAATTGAGTAAAAACTCTATTTAAAAAAATTAGTCTAGCTTTTTACAACATTTTGCAAGATTATAAGTTTGTAGTTCGTGTTTCGTGAATATTATTCGGTGAAAGAGAGAGTGCATTTAAATGCTAACGTATGGTGTCATTTTATAATTAACCTGAAAGCTCAATACTATTCGCACTGTGCTCCGCTCGATCTTAAGCAACATTTGAACGGCTTAGCAATTTGGTTAGATTGATTGTTTTTGCCCGCGTCGTCGTTGGCGACTAGCAGTTACGGGCTCGCATTGTTAATCATAATGGTGAGTCCGTGAATTTACGCTTCGATAAAAATTCTTGCTTTTATCAGTTGCTATCACACGACAAAGTTGGTAGACGTCAATTAGGTGCATTGGTTGGTTTATAAAAATGAAGTCATGTATATTAATAAACATTGCATTAAAACCAAATAACTTCCACTATGTCAACCGTACGGTATCCGCGGTTTTGCAACATGACCACATTTAATTTTAGCCATAAAATGTTCGAAGAATCGTTCTAACACTTTGTACAATGTGAATGAAAAATTATGCTAAATTGCGCAGATATTGTATAATTTTTTACGATAAATGTAATTTGATTTGTTAATTTGTTTCGAAGTTTAAATATATAATTCAAGTCAGAAAACCTAAATTATAAGAACCATGGCATATAAAATAATGTCGTATTCTGCTTCTCTGTTACCATTTCAATATTACCAAGTGTGCATTAGGGAAGAGTATGACACTTCCTTGCACTCAAATGTTAGCCCGTGATCGATGATACGGGCGTTTTCGGCCTGACCCCCTCCCACTTTCTGGGGGGGTAGCTCGGACCTCCTCCAGAAATTGGGGGCCCGACCTACACCCCAAAAACTGGGGGGGGGGTCCGAGCTGCACCTCCTCAGAAACTGGGGGTTCAGTGCATCTCGACCTCCCAGAAACTGAGGGGGGGGTCAGGCCGGAAACGCCCGTATAATCAAACACAGGCTAACATGTGAGTGCAGGAAAGTGTCATACTCTTCCCTAATGCCCTGAAATACTGTGGTGTAGTTTGGAAAAACAAATATTTATTGTCTTACCCATCCCCATATTCCGACATTTTCATGCTCGACGTAACTGAGTTTCGCTTCGATAGCTCTGAAACAGCATCATTGCTTATTGCAAACTCAGGGCCGGCGGTAGGCCGTGAGGAACGCTACGAACTAAGAAGTGAAGAGGGTCCCACCCTATGATGTGAAGGGCGCCATGCTGCTCCGCCTATCCCCCCCTCCCCCGAGGATGAGAGCCTCAAATTTTGAGCAATTTGGCAAAGATAGGAATGTTTGGTGAAAATTGGCACAGATACACCAAAATTAACGAAAGTTTTGCCAAAATATAGGAAATTTAGCAAATAGTCAAGAACTATCTGGGCGTCTTTCTGGACTGAAATCCAAACACTCCTAGGCTCGAGATGATTAAAAGATCAAAAATGTGAAGAGCCCATTGGTGTGAGCTTGTAATTTGGAGCGGGGCACGGGGGCGCTAGCGCCGGCCCTGCGCAATCAATTTGACGCTGCTATTGTAAATAAAAAAACTACATAACCATTGGGCTGCAAATCAGCTACTAATTCTCTCGTTGTTCTTATTGCGTTTAGTGTGAAGTGTTTAGCAGAATTTACACGAAATTGCTCAAAGTAAAATCGCTCAAAATATAATCAGCATTGCAATTTGTTCTCAGATGAGGTATATCGAAATTGCATTCGAACAAAATTGAAACCACACACGTCCCACGTCCAGTTCGAGGTTCGAGCCTGGAATGCCGGCGTGAAAGACGTTCCCGCTTCCGAATTGATGATTGTAAACATTTAGTTCATGCTATAGCCAGAGTTTTATAACGCACATGTGAGATTGAAGACACAATTACTTGCAAATACTGGTCCGCGAATGGCAATCCCATAATAGACTACAAAACAATCCATATGCAAAACTATATCTATTTTAGAGCGCCTAGTTATGCAATTTTTTACCACGTGCAACGCACTACCACGAAACTATCCCTCTTAAGAATGAGGAACCTATAAACTTTAGTCATCATGGGGTGCCGATAAGGTGCAGAATATCATTGGTTTCTAATCATCACCTTTGTATCATGGCGGATTCTACTAGTACACGCGCGTCAAACATTTCAAACTAACGCAAGAGCGGACTAACTAATGGTTTATGTAAACAAATGGTTGACATTCAAATATAAGTTTTACAGGAGTGATTAGTTTCATTCGGCTAATATTCAATGAAAACAGAATGACACAGTTTTGCTGTCATTATATAAACCTTTCCGGCGTGTCGTAATCCATCAAAACGTACCTTTGTTTTCGTAGGAGCGACTTAGAATACCAACAAACCTTTAACCCTATCCCGTTTGACTCGAAATCATATCGAAAAGGTTAAACTCCCGCTCGAAACAAGCGGATCCGATTGGTCTTCCAAAGCCAACTTCATCAACATGCCCAAGCATTCAACAGAGCGAATTTGTTGATGTCATACGAATGCTGCCAAGAAAGTAAGGGTCAGACCGTCAGTCAGGCATATAACCAGAGTGTCCGGACAAAAATACCGTGTCATGCCGGACGCGTTTGTGTGTTAACGACGAACAGTGTAGTAGTCTACAGTCATTTCGTTATACTTAATGTAAACTTTCCGCAAGGGAAAGCGCAAGCAAAATGTAAATATAAAATTTTAATGAATTCAATCGCTCTATTGGCTGTTGTTTACCATATCTTAGAAATGTGGCAGATTTTGCGTAGGCAATATAAAATAAGTGATGAAATTGGTTAATCTTTTTTGTACATGTAACAAACGAACGTTTATACCGCAACTACTAAGACAGAAACATTAAAAGTAGCCAATTTTGGGGTGCTGGCTTGATCAATATATGAAGACAAAAGCTTATCAATAAGAATTTTACCTGAAATTTTGTACACACTTACCTCATCACCCGTATTAAGTCGTCAAATTCGTTATTACCAAATTGTCGATAGTTTGCATATCTAAGCTTAGATCCTCGACTCAGGCTTCCGGGAATGCCATCAATAGCTACTGTGACGATACCACGCCGAAATATTCCGGCGCTGCCTGTGATTGCTCGTTCCAAACCCCATTCAAATCGGTCGGTGACTCCTTGGGTCTGAGGATTATAATTGCTAAAACATAAATTTCTTTCTACAACCGTTATCACAATTAGCTATTGCTACTAATTATGTATGCGTGGTATCCGCTACCGTAAGCAAATGATTAAAAGCGGCTGCAATAGAAGCATCAGCTGTAAACGTAATGCTTCATTACATATAATAATAGATAATTCGCTAGGATCGTTATTAAAACCGTGCAAGCGAAAAGAGCGGAGTTCCCGCTGAGGGTGGTAGAGGGAAGATAGTGAAAATTTGTTTTGTCTGTTCTATCACACATAATTCATCTTCGGGTCGATGCATTTCGATTTATTTTTATTCGATAGCAAGCGTGATGAGGATGTGCCCTTAGCCCTTTAGTTGAACGCGGATAGCCCCAACCTCGTTATCATGGTCAAAACAGCGAAAAACAGGTTTTTAAGGGTTCTTGCTAAATTTGGACATACTGGTACCAGTGTTTCACAGCTCATACCTCGCGACACAGGCTTTGTAGCGAAAAATAGAAAATCGATGTAGAATTATCTCATCGAGATCGATAGTTTTGCTGACCACGACTTTTTTGTCAGAGTACTCGCTGAGCAACTGCGCGCCCGAGTATAGGTCGTCAAGCCTTTGCCAGAAGTAGCGACTTTTCAAATTTAGACACTGCATTGAGTGTTTTTACCTTACAGAGACTGTCAGGTTATCAAGCACGCTGAATACGATGGATTTATTGTTTAGAGCCCAACTTGACTATACCATATCTTTTCATGGGGTTTCAATGGTATTACGATCGACGAACCCTATTTCCAAAATCTAGCGAGTTTTCATTTGTTATGTTATTTATTGCTTGCAGGGCAATAAGGATGGTTTATATAGGTTTTTCGGTACCCCTAATACGATGGTTTGGCAATCTAGAGTCCAGCGCGAATATTTAATACCTTTTCTGGTGTTTCTAGTGGCTTTAGGGTCAATAAACCCTTTCGCCAGAATATAACCTGTCTTCATAATGTTTACGTATTGCGTACAGGATATCAAGAATGGTATATATGTTTTTAGTGTAGGTGAATACGATGGACCGGCTGTCTAGAGACTAACACGAATACTTCGCGCGTTTTCAATTGTTTCCGATGTGTTTAAGGTCTTAGAATTTTTTGCGTATTCAATGGTTCCAGGGTTACAGAGGTTGCAGTGTAGTATATACATCAAACACAAAGCCTGTTAGAAGGTGTTTACACAAAACTACCACACGATGAAACCATGCTCGCTCCGTTTCACGCTCGTTTGCGAGTTACTATATATATATATTCATTTTCACGGCACAACCGTAAACGATCCATACCAGTGTTGCAGCGAAAATATTTATAGTCCATAATATCAACAGAAAAGGAGATAAGTTGGACATTTAAATTGATAATCACACATGCCTTGTTCAAAGCTCACCACTCACTCGCATATAGGTTTGAATCCTTGGGCCTTTTGACGTGATCTCCAAATAATAAAGCAAAATTTGGCCGTCACTAAATTGTTATGTCAAATTTTTAATCGTTGGGTTGTATACCATCGCTTACATCAAAATTTAATTCGTCCACTGTTGCCATCTATTGTAGTGGTCCCACTATTGTAGTGGTTGATGCGCATGTGGTAGTACCACAATTGAATCCACTTAAAATAATGGTCGACAGGCAGTTTCGGCTAAGAGTATTGCCATCTATACATAACTGGCTCCTCAAATAATGAATATAGTTTAAAATCCACTGTTCTCAACTGCTACGTTAGCTGAAATATGCTGCATAATTTCTTGATTAAACAGGTATGACTGCGCTGATACGAAACCTGCCACCACCACGAAGCGATATTTTGCTAAAAATGTGATTGAAGCTAGCGTGAAGTATTGGAATTTTTTGATGTATTTGCTGTGTTATACTTGGTGATATTGAAATTGATACTATGCCAGAAAACCAAGAAAACACGTATCCTGGTGAAATTTTAAATCTCGGCTCTCAGTCCAGAAAACCTAATCATACTATACAAAGGAAATATTTAAGCTGAAAATATATGCTGAAAATATTTTATCCACAGCGGCACACTTTAATACGAAAGCATCGTATCCTGCCAAACATGTTTCCAAGCGAGAAACAAAGCAGAAGTTGCGTTCGACGGCTAAAAGGTAAGCCATAGGAGAAATTACACCGTTTTATAACAAATCAGAGGAACATACAAAGTATACGCGCAGTTGGAACCTTTGGAAACTGTCAGAACAGCTGTATATGTTAACCTAACGTGCAATTGTCATATCAAGTGATGATCGAGACACTGGTAAACATGATAATATTGTTTCTGGAAAGATCAGATACGCTGACATCCTACAGTTTCACAGCAAACTAGCCGTTCATTTTCAACGCACTTGACGCAAGCCAATCTTTGCTAGTTATCGGAATTCTGCAGCATTAGATGTAAGGCGTTACATCATAACCAAAATGGGACTGTGAAGAGAACCATAAGATCTGATGTCCCAAGGAATAGCCAAGACATTATGGTTTCCGGTCATCCTGGTGGATCCACCGGTCGGTGAATATAGTGCGGTGCAACTGCCGGGGATCTTCGCTTTGCGCCGAGGAACCCACCCTCAGGGAATAATCACCATATTCTCCCTATCAGCATGTCTGAACAGAACCTTAAGCTTATAATACTAAGTCTTGCAAAATGTAAAACAATACCACAACCGACTTTAGTTAGAAAATGACTTACATCTGAAAGACAACTGGATACGTTTCTTCTGTTTTTGTTTCGTCAAAACCAGGCGGATAAGAAATGCGATAAAACGCTTCTGGAAACAATTACACAAAATATGTATATGACAACGTTGTTACATAATATACGGTTATTAACGTTTTAATACTAGTTAAGACATAAAATGTACTAGAGCTGACAAAAATAGTTCAAAAATCTATAATTGCAAAAATAGCAACATGCACAAACACTCGCTGTAGATATTTAAATAGTCAGACAGTCTTAAGATTCCGTCTTCTTTAGCGCTAACCTTTTTGTATACAATTCAGCTTCTTTCTTCAGATCCTGTAGCGTTCTAAGCATTTTTTCTAAGACCTCGGCTCAAAATAATTAAATATAAACCAGAATTAAAATACCATCATTTCGGGATTGCTCGATGTTCGGCAAATATAATGGTGATACTTGCTGAAAGTAATACCATAATTCCGAATGAGTATTATTACCAAGGTGACTTCTCTGCCAACCCAAGCTATTAACATTAACAAATTCAAATTTCTAAAAGCCATGTAAGTTGCATATGTAAAATTTAACATTTTCGAAATGAAACTTCAGTATAAACGTAACTAAAAATTCGATCACTTACCAAAACCGGGACTACCTTGCTCTGGTGGTACTGATATTAAATAATCGCTCGACGGAGATAACGCTTTGCCGGCAACATAATCAGACATATCACTGTTATTCAATAATATTGAAACTAAAATCCGTTATAAAGACAAATGTCGACAATTATTATCAAAAACACGTCGAAATGAAACTTCAGCATAAACAATAAACGTAAGCAAAAATTCGATCACTTACCGAAACCGGGACGACCTTGCTATGGTGGTACTGATATTGAATAATCGTTCGAATGAGATAACGCTTTGCCGGCAACATAATCAGACATATCACTGTTATTCAATAATATTGAAACTAAAATCCGTTATAAAGACAAATGTCGACAATTATTATCAAAAACACGTCGAAATGAAACTTCAGTATAAACGTAAGCAAAAATTCGATCACTTACCGAAACCGGGACGACCTTGCTATGGTGGTACTGATATTGAATAATCGTTCGAATGAGATAATGCTTTGCCGGCAACATAATCAGACATATCAGTGTTATTCAATAATATTAAAACTAAAATCCGTTATACAGACAAATGTCGACAATTATTATCAAAAACACGTCGAAATGAAACTTCAGTATAAACGTAAGCAAAAATTCGATCACTTACCGAAACCGGGACGACCTTGCTATGGTGGTACTGATATTGAATAATCGTTAGAATGAGATAACGCTTTGCCGGCAACATAATCATACATATCACTATTATTCAATAATATTGAAACTAAAATCCGTTATAAAGACAAATGTCGACAATTATTATCAAAAACACGTCGAAATGAAACTTCAGTATAAATGTAAGCAAAAATTCGATCACTTACCGAAACCGGGACGACCTTGCTATGGTGGTACTGATATTGAATAATCGTTCGCATGAGATAACGCTTTGCCGGCAACATAATCGACATATCAGTGTTATTCAATAATATTGAAACTAAAATCCGTTATAAAGACAAATGTCGACAATTATTATCAAAAACACGTCGAAATGAAACTTCAGTATAAACGTAAGCAAAAATTCGATCACTTACCGAAACCGGGACGACCTTGCTCTGGTGGTACTGATATTGAATAATCGTTCGAATGAGATAACGCTTTGCCGGCAACATAATCAGACATATCAGTGTTATTCAATAATATTGAAGCTAAAATCCGTTATAAAGACAAATGTCGACAATTATCATCAAAAACACGTCCTTTTACAATGAGGTGAAAATCACACACACAAGAACAATCTCTAAGAAGCTTAAACAAAGAAGTATTGAGTATATACATTACTGTGCGAGGATAAACCGTCTTATTATTGGTAAATCAGATTTTCAAATAATCTCTAACCAGTAATATATACATGTGGTAAAACAATTTTTGGAACAATCACCTATGCGATCACACGACGACATAGACTGTTGTATATGCTTTGAGTGTTTACATTACATACAATCAGGTATTTATAATTTTACGAGATTACGTTATTTCTGCCACGATTAACATACCATATTAAGTTTATCTGCATTATTCATTAGATTAATGTGTACTGTATATAATGCTCGTTGGGACCGATGGAATTAGCATGCAATGATAATAATTGATTTGCTAGCTATTACCAGAGACGAGTAATACATTAATATACATGGCAACAGGCAGATAATAAACTAAGTTAATGCGAAATCAGAGTCATATTTGAACTTAAGATAAAATCGGGCCTTTCATTTCTAAGATGCTGATGATGGACGCAACATACAGTCTAATACTGGCCCGATAAATAAATGTATTTACACCTTATTTCGAAACCAAACATTAAATCAGGACAAAGTCATCAGCATCTTCTTGAAGGTAGAACCTGGAAGATTTCAAAAGTAAACAATATTTATTTCGCAGTCATACCACTTTACGGTTGTGAATGAACTCTGCAGTCGTCAAACGACACTAAGATTTGAGTCCATCGCTACTCTTGTTCGAATAAAGATTTGTAAATGGTAATTTGCATATGGCAATTAGCACAGGTATTTTTATTGTATGCCCATAAGTGTAAGCCCATAGTCATATGCAAAAGCAAAACAGCGAATCATGCCAGAATTAACGATGTCTGTGATACAGTCAAACGTAAACTGTGCTGCAATGTATTAAACAATTGACAATCAATCACACACTAGCGGAATAGACTTACATGTCTGGTTCAGTACAATATTAAATAAGTAAATCTTCGGTACTCCAGGTCCTCCACAGTGTAGCATGTAATGATTGTTGTCAAATCGGGAAAATTTTACATCCACCACCCAGCTGCATTCGGTATTGTTTGACTCAGGCAGTTGACAAGAAATGCACTCAGTTACATCGGCTTTGAATTGGGTCCCAAAATCAAACAATATATTGTTTAGTAAAGAGCTAAGCCAGCCGGAAGGGAACTTGACGCTGTCACAAAAGCTGATTATGGTGATGTAGTTTAGCTCTACTTGTATTATATAATACTTTATAATGCAAAACTTATGCAAATGAAATGATAGGAAAAATACCACTGAGGGTTGCGTCATTTAGGAAATTTGGAGTTTATTTAATTGCAGATAATGAAGGCTCGGATCCTCTTTGTACTTGCCTAAATGTTCTCTGAAGATGTAGGTACGTCCACAAAAATAAAATAGGACACAAAGTATGTTCCAAGCAGAGTAACGCGAGGATGAACGATGTTGTGCTTATTGTGTAAAAATGGCAACGGACAAAGAACTTTTATTACAAGTTCGTGATTTTGTAAACATAGCAACCTGCCAATATCGTAATATGTTAAAACTGTCTATGGTAAATGATCAAAGTGGGATGGATATGCTTTACATCTCATATATTTTAGAGAGGCTAATGGCGCGTCATAAAGACATTTGCGAAAGTGTTTGAATGTAAGAAACAAGAAATTTTGGTATTGAACCCATAAAAGATTTTTACTTTGACTGTATATACTGTATTTTTTCAATGTATCCTAACAGGATAAGACTTTCAAGCAAACATTAACAAAGCTGTTGTATCTTAAGAACAAACTGTGGCGAATAATTTGTGTCATACTGTTGTATTAGTGTTACAATAATATAATATATAAGTTAACTTTCAGATGCTAGAAGAAAGTAACTAATGTCTTGCCGCAAGTTTTGTAGCTTATATTAAGCCTTTAAGTATTAAGCTATACTACAAAATTTGTTGTATTTGTGAGGAATCAACTTGCAGGGCACTTCGTTGTTTCGCTCTTTGAATAAAACACACTACACGATTTAACCTAAGCTGGTTGTTATCTACATTTTGCGCTTTCATTTTTATGCCCAGTTAGCGGTGTAAAGGTGGGTTTACGCCGTGCTACGTAAGTTTGACTTTCAGGGCAGTGACGCGGCTCACAAATTCTCAAATACCGTTGGGACTTTAGTGTACTAAATTCTAAGGAAATGCGAATTTTTGTAGCAAACCTACATATGTTTATAAGAAAGAACAGTAAACCATTATATTATTTTTTGTAAAGATATAGTATTTTATTTGTACATTTGGCTACTTTTGGATATGTTCAAGCTGTGACTGCGACGGTCCAAACGTATTTTTATTTTTTCTTCATTATGATTTGTGGCGGTTAATATATTGGCAATATTAGCTATTACATTGGTATCGTTTAGCGTGTTCGGTTGTTACCGAAGAGGTCGATCAATCGGTGCGAAGATATGAAATTAGATTGATAGAAAACTTTAATTAAATCCTTTTGGTCGTATTGTAATGGAAAAATGAAGTGCAAACCTGAGGTTGGGCACCTTCTTACCGCAGAAGGCAACCTCACTGCAAACGATAAGGAAATAGCTAATGAGCTTAATCGTCATTTTCCGTCAATGCTTTACGTATGAAAATATCGTCACATTTGAGATGCAAGAAAAGGTCTGTAATGTGGAGGCGCACCATCTGTTTTTTCAGCGGATGCTTTTAAACAGGAAATACGTTGCGTAGAGGAGCTTGCCCTGGACCAGATAGTTTATCCAATGACTTTATGGTTTTTTGTGCCGAAGAGTTATGCCGTCCTTTGTCGAAATTATGCTCTCTATCAATGGCTACTCAGTCGATTCCACACCAGTGGCGGGATACAGCAGTGGTGGCAATCTATAAAGGAGGATCGCAACGCGATCCGAATAATTATCGTCCAGTTAGTTTGACGGCTTCTGTTTGCAAGTTAATGGAAAACTTTGTGCGTTCATCTCTCTTAGACCATGCTCAATTGAATAAACTAATTAATAAGTCTTAGTATGAATTTGTAAGTCAAACGATCAGTCGAGTTGCAGTTGGTAGAGTACGTGGACTTTGTAAGCGATATTGTTGATTCAGGAGACTGTGTTGATGTGATTTATTTGGATTTTAGAAAAGCGTTTGACAAAGTGCCACACAAAAGATTATTGTCAAAACTATGCTCATATAACATACAGCCGTGTTTTCTGGGTTGGATCGACAGTTTTTTATCTAATCGAGAACAACGTGTAGTGGTCAATGGGGAAACATCAAGTTGTGCATCTGTTATAAGCGGTGTGCCTCAGGGTAGCGTAGTCGGCCCCATTTCGTTTGCATTGTACATCAATGATATTGATTTTAATGCAAATGGCAACATGTTTAAATTTGCCGACGACACAAAGACTTCTTGTTGCATCCATCGGGCCAATCCAGAGTTGGACATTGCAGATATGCAACGGGATGTTGACGAATTGAGCAAGTGGGCTACGAAATGGGATATGACGTTTAACGTCAGCAAATTTGCTAGAGGACACTTTGGATTCTGGAATTCCAGAAATAGCTACACTGGTGACAGTATGGATATTCCAGATGACGCTGCTATGTGTAGCAGAGACTTTGGTGTGGTGGTATCTGAAGATTTAATATGGTCCAAGCGTTGTAATAAGGTTGCTTCGAAAGCACACAGTGTCATTGGTATTGTTAGACGCTCTAGATTTCTGGATCAGTAGGTAGTTGTCATGTTACATAAGGCGATAATACGACCCCTGGTCGATTACTGTACCCCAGCATGGTGCCCCTATCAAGTTGCAAGTATAAACCGTATCGAGCGCGTTCAGCGTAGAATATCGCGATTGCTGCCGGACTTGCGGAAACTTCAGTACGAGCCCCGACTACATGTCCTGAAACTGCAGCCCTTGGAGACCAGACGACGACGAGCTGATTTGTTGCTGGCGTATAAAATTATTCATGGATTACTGGATTATGATGTAGAACGGCTATTCACATTTGACCTGCAATGTCCGAGAGACAATGGTCTGAAGATTGTTGCCAGTCGATTTCCCCGTCACGACATAGGACGTTACCGTTTCTCTCTTCGGGTGATCGGACCATGGAATAAACTATCATCGGAAGCTGTTTTTGCACCTACGCTCACGCCGTTCAAACGATACATCCAGGATTAAGTCACGTCAAGTTTCTGAGGAAGGTTTCTGCATTTCTTCACTTAATTTGCAGTAACAAGTTGTCAAAACAATCCGTGGGACCCATGGATTTGCCACGACTCGTGCCTTGCTGACAACAAGTGGCGAGTGGTGGCGCACCAGGTCAGCATAGTTAGCTTGTCATTAATATATCTAATTATGGTTTTGCGTTTTTTTCGTTATAGTTCTTTTGTTCAAGTACCATTAAAGGTGAATTTTTTACGGTAGTTCGGAATTCGCAGGTTGAGGCGTTTAGTATTATCTACTATAGGCCTTATTAAAACTGTGCAACAAATCGTTTAATAAAATATATTGCTGACAACTTGCACAACTTGCAGGCCTTCGCTTAACCGACCTTTTACAACTGCAAAATTTATATTTTTTGAACTACGTTTTACCTTGAATTTGCAAAAACCGCGAATACTAAAAAGTACTGGTACATTTTTGTTTTAAATGAGGTACATCCCCAAACCAACTCTTGAAACTTTACCCGGCTGTACCTTTAGTTATTACAACCGAGGTAATTGCAACATAGGTACGTGAAGAACAGCATTTAACTCTGTAAATTATATACACATTTTATATTTCTAATTTACTACACTTTAGCAATTGATCAGTCGAGGTCGAATAATGGATTGAAATTTACTGACCTGTACAAATGCTGATTTGTCACTTGTGGTGCGTGTGCCAGAAAGTACCTAAAATTATAACACTGGTGTACAATTGTAAATAGGTAGCAAGTGGTTACGCCACAAAACGTGATCTCTTATATATTTATAAATATATATCTAGTTATATCGTTTGTCTCACATCCCACTGCAATACGCAATGTTATCCGTTTACAGATTATAATTTGTTTTGTAACTACTGTGCTATGTGCATGAGCATGAAGTTATCATTTCTTACTTGCACAATTTACTCTGTTAAGGAATCTTCATGTTGCATCGCGCTAATTTCCAAAACACAAAATATGTTATGTTCAGGCTCTTGTGCAAGGTCATTTTCAGCTCAGTAATGAATATGAAAGTAATGATAAGACTTTTTGTTGTGCCACCAATATTACAGTGAATTACTGTTCTACGATTAATATATACAAAATTCTGTGACAGGTGGTGTCTATATTAGTATTAGACAAATTTGAGCGTTCCCATTGTTTCATAAAAAACATAAAAAATTCCTTGATCAAAAATCCGACCCTTCACTGCTGCATCAAAATTGTAAATATTTTGAAATCGAAGCGGATCAAGATCGTCTATATGATTTAGAATATCACGTCTGACAATGCTGCTTTTTATAGTTAGCACATTTCGATGACTAACTTTCTGTCGCTGAGCAATACAAAGTTTGTAGTTTCAGATTAAACATTATTTGAATTTTTTCTTTTTCGCGTTTTGATAAATGGTAGAGCACAGCACTGTTTTACAATCAAAAAACTAGTGCCAGTTAGCAATCAGTTATCGCCGGTTATAAATGAATACAAAATTCGCAATAGTCATCGATACAATTTGCATTTGCAATTTTTCTCCAAAGTAAGAACTATATTTAACCATCTCTAAAAGTTAAGTGTGCTTATAGTTTCGTTATTTGCTGCGTCCATGCTTAAACGTAGAATCACTTTTACAGCTTGCGAACTTTAGATGTCTCTTTTATAAAACGTCCTTAATAACGGCAATTAGACTGTACAATCTACGTTAAGCTATTGTACCTACTTAATCTATTACCAAAAGTAAAAATGTCCTAGCCGTCAAAATTATGTTCCCCGTGGCACTTCGGACTACTTGGTCAACACTTTTCAAACAACAGCATGGCCTGTGACTGCTTTTATCTGAGAGAGTTTCAGCAATGGATATAACGGTTATAATATGACATTGTTTTAAACGTTAAGACAAACTGTACCAAAATCCTTCCACAGAAATAGGATGAACACGGTGTGTTTATTTAATAATGCGCACTTTATTGTCCGTTGATTATGTAGCAACAAGCGATAGTGTACCGATCGCAACGGTTAATATTATAATGCCAAGTCAAAAATCAAATTGTTGCAGTCAATTTCACTGCATTGACAAACTTACACATATTGCCCAACTGAATCATAGTGGATAATTCTTGAAACTTCATATTTGCCCGATGTTAAAAATCGTGGCGTTGATCCTTTGATATTCTCCTGAAAGACAGCGACACAATTACGGTAGGGCATTCAACAAATGTTCACCACGTTTCATAAATTAGTTGATGAAGCCTTTAGCATAATGCTAGTTTAAAATCAGCACGCGACTAAAACATACTTGAGATAAGTAATGATATCTTGATAAAGGTGTACGCATTTTCTCACAAACTTTGCTGCGAACATGACCAATAATAACACGTGCGGCCAATATATTTCATAGTCAGCAATGAAATTATAAAGTCCGTGAAGATGTTCATAATTTGAAAAATATATGTATATTTTCATATTGAACAAAATATTTCGCCGTAATCCATTTTCGCGAAGATGTATTATGATTGCGCCGACATTATTCAATGGACATATATCAGAATGCAGCTATTCCTCTCCGAAAACTAGCTTTCGAACTTTCGAAACTTCGAACTATGATCCTGAGATCTACTTGTTTACGTACATGAACTTGAATCGCAGCAATATGGTTGTAAAAGTCGTCGTTAGCAAGATCTTCCAGTCTCGGCAATACGACTAAATAACTGTCTTCAGTTGTCAAGATCGGTTGAAACTGTTTCTGAATAAATTAATAAAAAATAACAAAAATATTTTCATATTTGGCGTTATCGGATAAATATATATATTATATATCTGAATGTGTAGCTATGTCTCCGTGTGTAGTGATAGAACTAAGTGTACTTTTTCAGTCTGGCCTAAACCTACCCCACATGTAAACGTCTTAAACACGTGCCTAAAATTACGTAAATATAAATATGACATCTGGATACCTCAATATTTACGAGATTATCTCTGTTCAATTACACTGGCATGAATTAACAATCTAGCTGCAAAACATCTGGGTTCTTGCTGCTACCACCGACAACTCATGACTGTTTGCCAGCATTGGATATAAACTGTCACAACGCATATATGTAGTCAGATTATAGCAAAGACTATCCTAACAGCATCTAAGCTAGATAATACTGTGTACAAGACACCCGCTTGGTATAAAATTTAAATTTTGGCTGTTTATGGTCTTTTATGCGGCTCATGTATAAACATTGCATGTATATCTTATGAGCCGGATATATGCTGTTAATTTCATCAGTGTCCAGGTATTTGTTACAAAATAGGCAGTCGAAAACATTCCGATGGCCAAAATCAGACTAATCATTACTATTGTCTCCTAAATTATCGCAATAAATATACATACTTCATTTAAAATTCGGCACATATGCAGATTACAAAAGACCAATGAATCTTTCAGCTGTACAGCACCGATGACTAATAATGCAGACACTTTTCAAGTCTGAATATGAGGAATCTAAGATATCGTTTCGCCAATCACTAGTTCAACCATAAAACGAATTAGCTAAATGAATAGATTAAATTAAGCTGAATGGAACCTAGAATCGCAACGACCTAATACAATTTTACCTGAGATACACATTTGATGTAAAGACAATATTTACAAGTCAGATACATCATAGGCATAAATCTGAAGAAGTTAAAACTTTTAACACAATACTGTCAATTTCACGATTCATATGTGGCTCCTATGTGAAATGTCTTTTGTGCACAATAAAAGATAGCACGAAGGCATACTTAGTTATGAATTTACGAGCTACATATGGATCTGACCCATCTTGACAGATTCATGCTTGAAATTTGTTACCTTAATTAAAGACAACTTCAATAAATGTAGCACAGCACATGTAGTATATAAATTCCAATTTTTGCGAAAACAACTTTTGAACTGGATTATTTATATTGCAATATATAAATACGTCGTGAAGTCCACGATGTGTAGAATTGAAAAAGTTCTAAAAAAGTACCCGAAGCAATAAGTCTGACTGTTTTTGACCACCCAGACTAGACATATTTAATATATATTTAACATACAGAGTCGGAACCTACTCCTATTCTGTAACAATGGCTGGTATTATCTATTGTAAGCCCAGTCGTAAAGGCGTTGTCTATTCTACTCGAAGTTTCCTTGATAACGCTTAAATTTGCCTTACAACGTAGGACAGCTTGTTAGTATTGGAATTCGAGGTATAGATGCTCTATTTCAATTTTATTTCTGACGGCTTCTCGTTTATACTGGATATAGAGTGCGAATGATTTCTCTTTCAAACCCTTTTGGTTGAGATACAGCCACCTACGACGTAATCCGCACAAACCACGATGTCTACAGTGTTACGCAAATTGTGCATTCATAATCCCGTCACAGTGCAACATAGTTGCTGTGATCTAAATCGCACTTTCTTACATGAGCGTTGCGAGAACCTTTTGCACGGAGGGGCACTAAATCTGGTGGGGCACAACTTAAACACACATTCACACATAAACGTGAAGTTCAGTTTTCTGTTATACGCGGCACGACCCCCATTCCTACGCCTCTGCCCTCTTCGGAACACGGACGTTGTTGTCGAAAGATTAAAAGAATATGCAATATTGGGGAAGGGTCTTAGTTTGGTGGTTAGCAAAAGTATGGTGTGATTCTTACGAACTAAGAATATGGTTCAAGTATAAGTCGGCAGTGCAAAAACATCGTGGGGTAGCACATGTTTATGAGATCGCACACGACGTACCGTGACCCATTAACTAAGCAAATCTAAAGATTTTTATACAGTTCAGTGAGTCCACCGTCATCGGCTATTCTTATGTGATATCTGACATATGTCATGCTTTTGATCTAGGTTTGAACTCAAAATTTGAGCAAAAATTTTGACCTGTGAACCCAGCTTAAGATTGCTACGAACTGTCAGTCTGATACAGATATAAAAGCGATTAGGAAGGAAAACTGCTTTAATTACTAACTACTCATATTACATATTATGGATTAAAAATTGTGTACGTAGAGTTTCACCTACTGGTTCTAACCATCCTTTATCGACTACCACTTCATGGCCCTAAAATAACAAAGTGCACGAATTATAAACTGTAAAATATCAAAACTTTAAAGACAAACAAATATTACTTGAAAGACTATTATTGAAAAAGTTAACCTCAACAATGTCAGGGAAGATTGGCTGCAAGCTACAACTGATTGGTGTTGAAGGTTGCAATAGTACCTATTGCCTCTTGAAAACAACATTTTCCACTAAATATGTTTTATAAAATTGTAGTAATTATCTATAATATTTTCCACAACTTTTACCATGGTGAAATGAATCTAAATATATTTGGCACATGATGAAATTTAACACCATAAATCTTCATGATTATTTTCAGCGCTAAAGAAAGTTTTAAAATTTTAAGCCTTCACGAGAGACTTTAGTTTAGTCCTACCACCTTTAATCGTGGGTTCTCAAAGAAAAGATTCTTCGAGAGCCAACGAACACCTTTCGAAAACCAGAACGTTAATTTTCATTATTTTGCACTCGTTTAATGTTTATAACAGTTTAAATTTTTAGCTTAAACTTTGAAGTTCAGATTCTGATCCTAATAAGTTCAAAATCTGAACAGGTTTTGCTAATTTTTATTTGAATTTCTGTTTGTTGAACGTTTGAAAACTATTGGGAGTTTGGAATTATTTTACTTTTAGCTAATCAGAGATCACTCAACATAGTGTTTTAAGCTGCAGAGAACAATTCAGTTCCCGATTATCAGCAAATAGTACTTTGTTTTCATCCGCAAAATTATGAACTCAAAATCTAAATCTGTAAGCGAAGCTTTGATTTTTCACTTTTAATAATTTTTAGATCATCTTCTTATCTAACAAAAGTCAACTGACTGGATAGTTTTGTATTTGTCAATTTAATTGGGTTTTTATTATTAAATCAATTTGATCACGACAAAGCTACATTAAATTAGGTACTTGTTGTCATCAGATAATAGACATAATAAATATACTTTGTCTACGAGATTTTTATCTTTGCCTTGTTTTGCAGTTTTTAAACGAACAACTGAAATACTGTTTTATTACAGTTTCATCATTTGGGTTATAGCTACTGAAGTCTGAAATTTGGATACGGTAAAAAATTCAGAAGTGGTACGAAACACGAATTCCCAACAACTGAAAAATCGGGTCATTAAATAATAATAATCCTGAAAGTATACTAAAAATATAGAATGCAGCAAAACTTTAGCTAATTTATTCAAGACAAGATTACAGATTTCTGTAACTGGTAATATGTCATATACTATCAAAAATACATTTAGTGAACATTCGCGTATTGTTTTGTTTATACTGACTACGCTATAAGCCTAAGCTATAATCTAGCCATGAACTAATGGCAGATATAAATGTGTTGTGGTACCGCAAACCCCAATGAAAATGACTAGAAGTAGGCAGTAATCAACAGCACATAATATTAGAAATTCAGCCCTGCGCAGCCGTTTGCTATCGTACAGCAATTAAGAGCAATAAAAAGACTTTTATGACCGTTGTTGTATATTTGCGGAGAATCACTACTTGCTCGAGGCGTAGTGGGTTTAATACAAAAACTCGCAATTTCTCCAGTTTAGTGCACCCAAGACCCAGCGTTAGTTGGAAATACAATATAGTCGTACTTGAATAGCCTTGTGCTTTTTAGTTCATATACATAGTACTAAGAAAATATGTCTGGTTTTAAATGTATCATTTTAATTATAACTTGATTCAGTCTGATATCATTGTATGTAAACCGCTTGCTTATATTATACAAAATTCAAAATACCTGCCGATTGTTCCAATCTCGAACAAGCAAAAGCTATAACACAAGCTGACGTATATACTAAGATTTTTACTCACGGCTGCGACGATTTCAAATGAGTGCATTTTGACACAAACATGCCGTAATTTACCAAAAATAGGTAGGAATCCAATTTGTAATAAATGAATGAATAATAACAACTTGACTTATGAATTTGATACTTAGTATTGTAGGTAGCGCATAAGCGCCTCGGCCGACGGAATTCCCAACTAAGGCACATCTGGCCTTTAATTAATAACATATACTTGATAAAATGGAAAATGAAAAACCAAAAACTAATTTAATAGCGGGCTAGCTAAAGACGATTGGAGTCGCAACTCTGCCTTGGATATAGCCAAAATTCTAGAACTCACAAATAAGAATCTATATGGTTTTTTCAAACTACTATAATGGGCTACCCTCTTTTTTTGAAAAGCTGTTGGCTCGATGGAAAAATAGTTATATATTAAACTACAAAGCTGTGCCTAAAAACTCCTATTTTGATTTCTACAACATTCCAAAAACCTTACTTTTTCACAATTAAAATATAATTTCGAGGAGTACATGGTAACTAATTCTTGCCTTGTCATCCAATTGATGCAAATGGTTACAATACAAAGATAAGAGCTTTATAATCATTTTCACTAAGCTTCATTTTGTACCAATTCATGACATTAAATCGAAACAATACAGACGTACCACCACACATTGAACACCACCAGCATCGTCGCCAGTGACTGCAGTGGTCGGGCCAGTGGCATCACAAATGGATATAAACGCATTGTTTTGAGCCCGATTTGCCCAAACTACAATAACAGCTCCTGCTGGAAAATCTCTTTCATTCATCGTCCATGCAACTGAGAAAATATAGTAGTCCCTGCAAAACTTAGACATACTATGCTTTTAATTTCGGTAAGCGTTAGCAAGGTTTCACTAATTTAATGCTTAGGAATCTAGCCATGGACAAATTTGACGCTTACGACGTCAAAATTATCGTTATACAGGCTAGATTTAGAACTGAAAACTAATAAAAAATTTCATTGCCATACTATATTGTTATGGCGATCGACAATTAGCGAACATTCCAGAACATTCTGGAAAGTCTAGAAACTTCTAGAACATTCCATAACGGCATTCCCAGAATCTTTTATGACGTCAATTGGAGAATCTTCCAGAACGTTCGATCACATGATCACACGTCATTTGAAGCAGATATTCGACAATGTTCCATGAGTACATAAAAGCTAAATTCGAAAAGGTAACGTATGACTTCTTTCAGTGCATTTGTTACTTTTGTTTCATTTAACTCCATTCGTGTTTTCCGTGTTTGTGTGTTAGTAAACGTTTACTTCAAGTCCCGTTGTCTGTGCTTTTTCATTCACACACTCGGACATACAACAGGGATTTTTGGCGCAATGGGTAGGATCCGTCCTCGACATTTCGGTCAAAGACTCGTTTCGTTCAATTCACGTCTTTCCGGATTGCCGAAGGGTCAAACACCGAATTCATCATGTCAGGATTGCTCAGCTCATCGCCATGATGCAAAAGCAACTGGATGCTCAATAAAAGCGACATCAAGAACAAATGGAGGCTATGATCAAAGTGCTACAACCGGGCGTCCAAACAAACGCCGTAGCCACCACCATGACTTCTTCAGTTCCGAATATTCCTGATTTTGAGCCGTTCGACTCAACGTCTGAACTTTGGCCAGACTACTGGGATCGATTTCAACCTTCGCTGGAGCACATTCCGTGTCGGACAGCAAAATGGCCCAGATTTTTCTGACCAATCAAGCCAAAGAGGTGTACCGCCTGATTGAAAATCTCGCGCGTCAGCAAAGTCCTCCAAAGGCCATCAACGATCTTGTTATGGACGATATCGTTGACTTCATGAAGAACCAGTACGATCCCAGACGTTTCGTCGTCCATGAAATATTCAAGTCTGGAGCGACATGCGACGGAAGCCGGGTGAAACCCTACAGGAGCTTGCCGCTAGTATCCGCCAAGATGCTGCAACTTGCGACTTTGCCTCAATCAAGGATCCTCAGGACGAATCACACCGGTCACGCTTCATTTGCTCCGTCAGTAACGAAGCCGTTCTGGAGGCCTTATTCAAATTTCGCCAGGGCGGTTCAAATTGCCGTTGAAACGGAAGATGCTGCAAAAGTCGCCAAAGAAACGGTGCATGGCGTCAAACCAACGCTTGTCAACAAGGTCCATCAGCAGCGCACATCCAAAACAAAGGCAAAAGCAAAAAGCATTTCCGACCGAAAGAATCTCCGATTTCCATGTCCTCGCTGTGGGAACAATAATCATCACGCGATCGAATGCCGTTTTATCAACACGGATTGCAACTTCTGTGGTATAAAGTGTAATCTGGAAAAGGTTTGTCGCAAGAAGATTACAAGTGCTCAAAGCAAGTCTTCCGTTAACAAGATTCAACAAGTTCAAATGGTCACCAACAACAGTTGCTTCCCAAGTTGGAAACATCCGTCAAAATTCCCGACAAACCCATACGAATGGAAATCGACACAGCGACAGCTGACAACTTCATCTCCAAGCAAAATTGGAAGAAGCTGGGTCGCCCAAATCTGGTCAAATCCTTGTGGAAATACGAATCAGCCAGCAGGCACAATTTGCCAGTGCTTGGAACTTCGTCGCACGCACCCAAGCTCAGGATTCTAAGGAGCAACCGGAAGGCCAATTCACGGTGTCTAAGATTCCGGACCTTAACCCCCTGGGGCACAACGCCGTACAGAAATTGGGCATTTCGATTGACGAGATCATCAACCTCACTGGTGAGTGCAACGCGGTTTTCAGTCATTTGAAGCCGGATGTCCAACTTCAGCAACGTTGTCAAAACCTGTGCCAGGAATTTCCCAACCTTTGGAAACCGGAACTGGGCGGCCTACATGATTTCCAGTTGGAAGTTAAGTTCAAGGACAATTCCAAGCCAATCTTCCGGAAAGCTCGTCCAGTCCCTTGCGCCCTCAAGCCGGACCTCGAAGAGGCCTGCAGAAAAGGGATAGAAAAAGGCGTCTGGGAACCCGTGAAATTTTGCGCTTATGAACCTCCGTGGTACCTATCAAGAAAACGCTATTGCCAGGACAACAAAAACCCAAGTTGCGGATTTGTGGCGACTATTCCGTTACAGTCAACACTCACCTGGAAGAGCATCGACTCCCACTGCCTCTGCCGGAGAAACTAATGCAAAAACTCGGAGGTGGATACGGGTTTACCAAAATCGACTCGGCTGATGCCTACAACCAAATTTTGCTGGGTCCAATCAGTCAACGACGACTGGCTCTTAGTACACATAAATGAGTTCTTCTACAGAAGCGTCTTCCTTTTGGGATTGAGTCTGCTCCCGGCTACTTTCAGCAAATCATGGAACAACTGACCAACGATTTGCCTGGTGTAGTTGTCTACCTGGACGATTTGTTGGTCAGCGGAAAAGACGCCGAAGACCACTTTAACAATTTACGACGTTTGCTCAATCGTCTCGAGGACAAAGGTCTTCGTTGTCGACTGGAGAAATGTCAATTCGCTCAACCTTTTGTGGAGTATCTGGGTCACTATCTCTCTCATGAGGGAATCGCCAGGAGCCCCAAAGTGGATGATGTCGTCAAGATGCCAGCCCCAACAGACGTCTCCAGCCTGAAAGCGTTCATTGGATCCGTACAATTCTAAATTTTTGCTATCTAATTTCTCGACACTCGCAGAGCCGCTGTATGCTTTAACAAAGAAGCATTCCAAATGGATTTGGGAGCAAGACCAAAAAGCGGTATTCCAGAAATTGAAGGACTTGCTCTGCTCCGAAAATGTCCTCGTGCATTGCATTCATTCCCAGAATCTTTTATGACGTCAGTTGAAGAATCTTCTAGAACGTTCGATCAAATGATCACATGCCATTTGAAACAGATGTTCGAGAATATTTCATGAGTAAATAAAAGCAAACGTCGAAATAGTAACGTATGACTTCTTTCAGTGCATTTGTTACGTTTGTGTCATTCAACGCCATTCGTGTTTCCGTGTTTGTGAGTTAATAATAGTTTACTTCAAGTCCCGTTGTCTGTGTTTTTTCATTCACACACTCGGAGATACAACATATATAGAATCTATAAAACCATGCCAAGAATAACGTGTAAATTTCAAACTTTTGTATCACATAAGACAGTACAGCCGCCGTGAACAACGTTGCCATCGCGCTATTCTAAAATTAGTTATAGGTTTTAGCGAGGAAACAAACACCAAACAACAATTTGAGTAGCACACTGTGAATTAAGATTGAGTTAGCTACGTTCATGTGACTGAGTCCATCCATATTGCAAAGTTATGGCGTTGATGTAAAATGCTGAAAGGGATAACCATTCAAATGCGTAGATGTATAACGAGAATAGCGTATAAGTGAATTTAGTTCGGAGATTGTTCATGTGTGTTTATAATTTAACAATAATTTCCCGTTTCAATTCGGAATTTCCGATTTTTTTCGATATATTGATTCGGCATGCTCAGCCATCTGAGCTGGCTAGATGCGTTGCACAATGGGGCAATATCTTATTTCAGCGACAGTAACTGAAAGTAAGTTGATTCTACCGGTGTTCTCAAAAGTATTTTTATAGATTGGGCCATAGTTTGAAAACAGTTGCGCTGACCGAAAAATACGTAATAAGAGGATTCTATTTTTAGAACCGGCGCCTCGCATAAGAGTTACAACCTAAAATGTGGGGAGCCCAAATAAACAAAATCACAGTTTCTAATTTGCTTCGGTTTTGAGAGAATTCGGTAGCAATTTGTTGGAGCATTGCAAACGCAAAGCCAGGTGCACGACTACACAGTATCACCTGGCTATTAAAAATTAGTGAAAATCTAACAATCGTGTGATAAGTTATGTGTGCTTTACAGATGGGCAGAAAAGCGATTTTTCGCACTATTGTGCGCTATTTAAGAAAACTCCGATTGCTATTCAGTGCACTTTTGCAAAGCGTTAAGCAGTGATACCAGCATTTATGCAGTTTAGCGATAAGTTTTCGGACGTACTTAAGTTCAGCAACTTTATCTGGAGGACGTAAAACGACAGTTTTCGAGCTGTTCGGTACAAATACTCGCAGTGAAACAACTGGAAGGGGTTGCCCAACCACTGGATATGCTTGAGATCGAAGCTGTGGATATTTGGAGTGTTGGTTTGCGCCTTCGCTGTAGTAGGGATACTTCATTTTAGGTACATCTCTATCGTCGAATGTAATATAAACCAACGCGTGGCGGTCCGGTCGCTCCGTTGAGGGATTCCACCAAATGCACGGACTCTCATTCCCAAATATACGTTCTAAAATGTATTTAAGTAATGTATAAAATATATATATTTTAATCAAAGAATTTTAAAGTCAAGGAAACTTTATAGGACCAAACAGTTTTAAATTAAGCTTCTTATAAATAAAAAATTTTGTAAACAAACGAATCTTTGAGCTTCGGCGCAATACAAACAAAAGAACTAACTTTCTTGTCTGAGAGCGCATCCGTAACTGAGTTTCGCATAAACCTGATTATTTTATCGTTTTATTTTGACAATAGTCGTGTAATAACATTTTTTAAATGATTTACGAATAACTGTTAATGCAATAACGACAAACCAGCAGTTAGCAACGTACATGTTAACCTACCCCTATAAACCCAATCTGGATCACCGTGTCGTAAATCTTGATGCTCATGACGTGTCACTTTAATTGGGGAACCTCCTGGATGGTCTTGATACCAAATTACTGAGGCGTTATCGTTCTGCGTCACAAAAACCTAAATAAATAAACAGTTCGCGTTGATGATAATAGTGTTCAATTTAATGTGCGAGTAAACATAAAATGATCCCGGCAATCATCCCGGTATTTTTTGGGTAAAATTTGTTACGGAACGCTTTTTGGTCAATTGAAACGCGACGTTCGCGAACACAGCGCTCGTGATTGAAATCTGACCATTTTGTGATCGCGAAAATCGAAGTAAAATTGCCCAAATGTTCGAAAACGAAAATTTGTCGATTTGATTGTGACGTCACTTTTGCATTAAGTTTGTTCGCGAACACTGTATAATCCAAATTTAAATGATAATACATTAGGGAACAGAATTTCTGCAAACTGAAATACAAGGTCTAACTTCTGGCACTTAAATTTGATATTGCCAATTTTGGGTTAGCGAAAAACCGAATGAAATTAAGTCTATTTTCCATAACAATGGTTTGCGATTCTATATCGGTAATGACAGAATAGAATGGTTAGCGGGGTCGCCTTAAGTTTACTCACGTATAACCCTGACGGAGAATATATATGTCACCTTCCGTTTGCCTAATATTATCTATTTCGCTCTGCTGTTTCGCCGAATATATTGCGGAGAGAGGGAGTCATTATTTGTTTCATATTGTGAGCTATACAAATTAGCTTAGAGTCTGACCTCCGTTCCCTTTTCTGCTCCCCATTCCGGTCATTATGAGTTTTTGAGACTATCGACACACCGCCACAGTAATAATTTTTTTTAGTCTGATGTACTCTGTTCAGCTGTTTTTCATTAAATATGTGAAATTTCTAATGTTACCGGCTCCAATAGCATACGCTACCTTAAATAACGGGCCATGTTTCGTGAAAAATAATGTAGTTGTGAAGGATCCTAATTTAAGACACATATCAACTATTGCAAAGCTAAATTTTGATAGTATCTATTCATCCACAGTACACAGACCATGTGATGTACACGTCAAAGTTTGTGATGTCGAAATTAGTAATCTTTTTTACTCAAATATCTACAATGACATGTGCAGCAAACATTACATTAAGATACAACCATTTGAAGCTATATATCTCACAATCGAATGCGCACGACATCTGCGACATAATGACACAACTAAATAACCAGGGGTTAACATGCTAGGAACTTCTCTTGAATGTAATATTAGTACATTTTGATGACCGAAGACTCTGACTACTGTTTTAAACGAAAACGCTACACTGTGGAATTATAAATAACGTCATTACAGGTTAAAACTAGCAATCAATCTGCATAGAATCGATTGTTGGCTTGGCTTGAAGACATTAAATTTCGGCAATTGCTTTCAAAAACATAAAACGGAAAGTCTTATTGCCTTTTAAGAATAAAACACTCATTTTTCGGTGTACAGCCAAGTTTTTATATTTTAACTACGATTTTTTATATATAAACCTGACTTCCTAAGCTCGAAGTTGCAATTGCTAAAGTCCTCAAATGCCTGTTTGTTAGCTGCAGCAGAAATTAAATTTATAAAATATTTTTAATCCGCAATTACAAGTTCTACTAGCTTTTGCTTTTGGAAAATCAGATATCCAGACGAACTAACCGTTTTAAATTAACGGTTCGTTGTCACGTCTTTGCTGAAATGTTACTTGTGTTAGAAATGGCGGGCCCGCAAGGTAATAACCAAGCTAATACCTGGGATAACAAATGCTTATGTTATACGGCACGTTAAATGTTGTGGCTTGTCTGAGAGAAACCACGAACCCACGTGGAAACAATCGAATTTTGAACATCATGCGCAACAACAAAGATTTCTGCCGATTAAGCTAGCTGCAGCTTGTAATGGCGTAGAAATGCGACAAAATTACAGAAAGCGTGCTCTATTTCAACCCTAACAGAGCCATATAGGTACAGGTTTAACAAGGCTAAAAAAATTTTCGCACCGGGTATTTTTTGATGTAATAAAATCTACTTTTGTTTACTTATATGTTCAGGCAAAAGGAAACAGGAGGGGCACTGGGAACGGGCAACTGCCTCTACCCCGGAAATCAATCAGGAGGGCACGTCCTCCACGCTGATCTTTTCCCCAAATTTTTTCCAAATTTTTTACAATTTACCCAAAATTTTTCGTGCGTTTTCGGTGTGTGGAGGATGGGGGAGTGAATATGGGTTGAGACGGGGGTTTGATTTTTAGGGGTTAACCACGTTGCAAACAAACAAAAAAATATATTCATGACATGTTCATAAGGCAATTAAATTTATCACAGTGTTCTGCTTCTGAAACGCGTTCATGCAGCATTAAGAATCCCCTTAAGATACCTTTGGCATAGCCGGCTTATTAACATTCGCAGAGGTACTGCCATATATCTTTCGAGATCTTCGCTCATTTAAAAAAATTAAAATACACCTTGCCTGAAATCCTCCCACATTACCTGCCAAACTAAATTGTACCGCAATGTGGTATGACAAGATAAGTTGTTGACCCTGCTCAATGCGCATTCGTGACTTAAGCGGCGACGCTACAAAAATACATCAAGTATTTTATCAACTTTTGTCGCGATGGTAATGCATTGCGTTAAATCACTTTAGGTAATACCATTGACAAAGCACGTGTAGTAAGGGTGTAACTGAACTTTTCCCATTTGCTAAAGGGAAAATTGATATCGCCTACGATAGATATGAGTTATGAAACTTCGCATATTTTCGCGATATAGTGTGCCATAGACTCTGTGTAGTCTATAGTTGCGTGGGGTGGACGATATAAACACGAAATTCCATGCTTAAACGGCGATAAAATATCAGTAGTAATCGCTTCAATGACAGTTAGCGAGTCGTCACATTTCATTGTGAAAAATCTAAAGTCCGATTTGAGAAACAGCGCTGCACCTCCTCTTCTATAGGCAATCCTGTCTTTTCTTTGAGCTGAATAATGCGGAGGACAAAATAAATACTTTAATATGGAAACGGTTAACCAAGTCTCAGTCACAGCATCGATATCGAAGACAACCAAGTCGAGTAAATATTGTAGATCCAATAGTTTAGTGCTCCGCTACGTGCGTTAAACTATGTGCAGTTTGTTAATCTGCTGGCTGCATTACGTACTGGATTTACTCCCGATACTGGTGTAAAACAACATAAATTTTGTTAA
Organism: Trileptium ribeirensis; assembly: GCA_030248225.1. NCBI lineage: Eukaryota > Metazoa > Nematoda > Enoplea > Enoplida > Thoracostomopsidae > Trileptium > Trileptium ribeirensis. The sequence continues at coordinate 97,210 of JASANE010005469.1, read as the reverse complement.
GAGTTGAATTACATGAGTAACCTAATTTGTTAGAGTTTCCTCCGGTAAAACGACATTTTAATGCCGAAATACTTCATTTATTACATTTCTGTGATCATAACAAGTTTTTCGTTATAACAACAGTGCCGTGTTTATTATTGTTATTAATAAGCCGTAGTTAGTATATTTTGCGAAGTTGTGGTTATGTTGTAGTACGGATTTCGACATCGAGGAAGAACGGAGGCACGAACGACCAGGCAGTCAGGTTGCAGCTTGACAATTTGAACGCATGAGACCAAGTCCAAAAACTTCAAGCGGCGTAGATAAGGAATAAATTGATCGCACAATTGTGAAAGCATCGCCGTGGTCGTCGCTACTCCCAGTTAATACACTAATACCTAACCACCTGCGACAAGAAGATCTCTGTCCTCTGAATCTTTACTGCAACTTACATGACCTAGCTGTCCAACATATCTGGCAGTGGTTTCTTTATACGACGTATTCGATGGCATTTGAGTAATGCTTGGTGCTGCAGGTATATCATGGGCTGACGCTAGCCTATAAACTGCAGATAAAGCGACAGCGACTTAGCGCTGAGTATTGTCTAGATGCTGACTGTTTATTCTGGTCGCACCTACCGACAATATAATGGTATGGCGATCATGATCAAAACGTTTAGACTCATTCCAGACTGTAAGAATATCTTGGGCACCTATTTTCCAGATGTGATTCATATTAAGTTGCGCCCAGATGTGTTTTATGTTTAGCATCATTAAAAGTATCTAAAAGCAAAGTTTTTAATAGTTTTAGCGTACTGAACGTGTATCAAAGTCGTAAATAAAAACCCATATGGAGTCGAACACTGGCCTCTCATTTGCTGTTTCTTAACGAATATCTGTAATAACTTAAACTACAGCAACTAAGGTTATATTTTCATCAATTATTCCTGCTGTAAATTACGCATATTAAACTAAAGTAAGCAATGAGTCGAAACTTGCTTGCTGCTAATTTTTCGAGCCTACGACTCCCAGTATCCGTATAAGTTTGACAAAATTTTCTTCGACCAAAGCTTATCATTCAATCATTAGATGGTATGTTGAGAAATATGCGTGCTATTTACAAGAATTAAAACAGTTACAGAGGAAATAACCTTGGTAGGTTGCTTAACATATCCATCGATCAATAAGTAACCGCAATGCAAATTCGTGATGAATTAAACATTGTGCGGTACGTTTTTATCGTGCAATTGTAGTTAGGATTTCGACACTTGTTGACGCTTTGTATGGAAATAATTTACGGTATTTAAACATTTGTCTTCTTCCCGAAAGCACATTTTGCAGAGCACTAACATCGTAGCAACATAACAGTAAAGTAATTCTGTTAAAATAATGGCCACTGTGCAGCATCCAATTGTAAAGACACATTACTATTGCGAATTATATTACTAAATGCTGAACCTACAAAATCAGTGCTTCTAGGCGCGCTATTCCAAACAAATTGCTTGACATTGTATTCATCTGAGGTGCTTTGAGCTGCGGCTGGCAGCTTAATTAATATTTTGGGCCTAAAAACAGAAACAGTCGTGATTCCTTATATTCAAATAACGCATGTTAACATAATGTCACAAATATCGTTACACTTATTACTGTGCCGAAATGACTTGTGATACAGTTGAAATATACATCCGTTGAATTAAAGTTAAGGAATCGCTACACGAGAATAAGGTTTTGAATATATTTCAAGAATATTTGAGTACATTTAAAAAAGACATATCAACGAACATGTGTTATCTAATGCTTGAGTAAACAATATAAATACGTGAGTGAACGCCCGACTTGTTATTTGGTTACGTCGGTGCAAATTTTTAAAACCGAGCACAGATTTCAAATCGCAATTTTCCTTAGGTATCTCCACAGTCAAGATGTTCGATAGGAACACGTAGGTGCTGTTAGTGATGACTACTTTACAAAATTAACATTGCAATTCACTAGCCCTGTTACATGTCAGAGTTTCTTATTCCGGTACATTTCGTACAGTAGTACCTTGTTTCATCGCCAAGATGATAAATGCTGGGCGTTGAATATGTAATTTAGAGAGGCGTTCACGACTGCATTGAGCATTAACTTACGCAATGAATCGAATATCAGCCATGTTGATTTAATCGTTGAAGAGGTGTACAATCTTATTGCGTATATAGGGACTCTCGATATACAGCTACTTACAAGATGACATCCTTTACAAAATGATACCAATGACACTCATACATCTAGAACGGCTGCAGAGATATCGCTGTTTATGTGTATTTTGGGTCTCGTGGGCCAGTTGAAAACTCCATTTTGATACGACCCTGCAGCGTATATAATGGCGACAGAGCAAACTATGCGCAGCTATACAGAGGTGAATTTCTCTATACAACGAGACCAACAACACCATATAGCTTGAGCGGTTGAGGACATATTGTCGTTTTATTGTATAATGGGTCTCTTGAACAGATTGAGAACCTAATTTTGACCCAGTTTAGCTGTCTAAGTAATTACGACAGGAGTTTGCTATGTGTAGCTATACAGATGATAAATAGCTCTACAAAACAAGACTAATAACACGACCATAACGAAAGCGATAGTGGAGGTTTTGGGTCCTAGGGGCCTGCATTAAAATTATGGTTTGACGCAACCCCGCAGCATAAATAATGACAACAGTAGCGCACTATATGTAGCTGTATAGAGAATGGATTGCTCTAGATAACGAGAACAACAATACCCATATAGCACGGCAGGTTGCGGATGTACTGGCATTTTCGTATCGTTTGGATCTCTTATGCCGATTTAAAACACTTTTGACCCTAGATGATATATCCTAAAACACCATGTGAAAATAATGACATAAAGTATTATAGAGCTTCTTTCCATTATAAAATAAGCCCGGATCGGCTAGATATTTAAACCAGTTGTCGGGATACAATCGATAACGTGTTTTGCCGGACGCCATTTTGACCCGATACGAGCTTATTTGGTCCACACAGCTCCAAGGAGTGGGCGTCCGTTTTAGGGTCTCCCTAAAGGCCACAATTAAAGATTTAATGCTTTCGAATCAGCTATCGCTCGAGTGCATCCACGCAGTGGGAGCTGAGTTATACGTGTCATACCAATAAATCCCAGAAATAGACACCGTCCAAATCTACCTTTCTCGGGCCTGTGAGAAGTCTTCGCTAACCTCGTTCCTCTCACTATACTCACAATACCATAATGTCACTGACCACAAGTTCAAATGCTAGAAACATGTAAACTTGAGACCATTAGTAACAGCAAACATGACTACGCATACACAGGTGGTGAGATTCAGTATGTCGTTTAATGAACGCGTATAACCTTGCGAAAACGAAAATTGCGAACATACACCATAAAAACCTTGTCCCTGTTTGCTAAACTGCGAAGACTGATGGCGGAACAGTTCTGAACACGAAATTTCGCACAATTGAGTTTGCGCTTTTGACAATTAACAACCATGGTGTATCGCACCTAAGCCAAATGGCGCAAATACGACATGTTTAAACGAGTTATGTTCAAATACGCCCTATGTTGTGGACGATCAGTATTCTTAATACCAGGCCAATCAGCTGGTGTTAGTAAAGCTATCATATTTGAAAAATTTATACATAATTATCGTCATGTATCTTTAATATTTTTAATACACTTTAAAACATTATCGGTTTCCGCACTATGGTTCAATATTTCAGAAACTGGGTGAATCTTAATAAGAGCATTCACCTTTTGAAATTCTATGTAGAGCTCTGTAACACATAGTGCACAGCGAGAGCCAATCGAAAATTATGCTTCCCAAACTAGGTGCTATTATGTGATGTGAAGAAAACAACAGTAAAACCAGGGAAATTCGCCTTGTAGAAAAATCTTCGGTTATAGCTGTGAAATAGATAAAAGAGTTGAAGCTTTTTGAAGGTGACGAAACTGCTTTACTTTGATAATTTTATTTCTTCACGAGTTTCGCGGAAAATAAAATACCAGCGCATAGCAAGGACATCGAGATTATAGAAGCAATTACCCTGCCTGTTGTCATAGCATATAAATATAAGCAGCTAAGCAAGGACGAGACTGGAGTCGCTCAACTGTTATCAACCCTTTTGAAACAGAATAAATTTATAAGAACTTCGCACATAAGAGAAGTCGAAAATAGCGATATCCTTGCCGTAAGATCATTTTGATGCGAGATACAACAAATAGCGAATTATACTGGCATGTCGAGTTTACTTTAATTTCATGTATTATTAAGGTGTGTTCGCACGTTCAAGCTTTTTGCACAAAATTTAACCTAAAATTTAGTGCTAAAATTTTCAAGATATATATGGTTTTTTCGGATTGTCTAAAGTAAAAGCCTAAAAATGATTAAGCTGTGATTACACGCTCAAATTCACCATAAACGCAAACAATTGCGTTCGAATTTCGAGCAAATAGCTTGAACTCGTGAAGGTACTTTTAAAAGTTTTGAAATCGTTTTCCACGTTTAACGTTGACTACGTTAAAGCAATCCGAACATTTAGAAAAAATATTGTCCAACTTAGCAAATATGATGGTAAAAGTTTATAGAACATGGCAATATGTGCAGGTCATACATCGCCATTGTAACACTGCTGTGTTACAAGTAATTTAGTTGTAGCACAGCCATCGTGCGTTAAGAGATTTGTACGCACGGTTGTAACGAGTTCAGACGACTACGTCAACACGAGTTTGAACGTGTTAAACAACACAACCGTGCATACAAATCACTTGACGTACGCCTGGCTGTGCTAAAACTAACTTGTAATACAGCAAATTTAGCTCTAAACGTACGTTAAGTCATTTTGATGCACGGCTTTAACTATATAAGCTGTGTTACAAATAAAATTTAGAGTTATCGCTTTACATTTAAACAACCATATCTTACTTTTCACTCTGAATAGTGTGTTTAATTTCAATCTTGAATAAGCAGTCTGTGATGCAGTCCTAGAAAATTATTTAACAATATTTAGTTTTGAAATAACGGTGGAGATCTAAGTAACAATGTGAATATTTGAACATTCAATTATTTGGGTAAAAATGCCTACTTCAGCAAATATGATTTTGCTGTCTTTAAATAACATTACCGGGTGGTATATTGCTAATTATTATAACCTTTTTCCTTGTAGCGAACTTCAAAACGTACGAAAAAAGAAAGTATCAATAAATTTAGTTATTGAGCCAGCAACATACAAGCTATTATATATTAAAGGCAACATGACGGTCTTTTCAGCACATCTCAACAATATAAGTCAAATTATTTCTATCCTCATTAATCAAAAAGATGGAACCTGTCGAACTTTACCAATTATAAGTTGTGAAAAAGTGATGTTATAAGTTTCATTTTTTACGTCATAGGTCTCTAGCACCTGCAGAAATTCTATTCTTTTAGTTGCTGCTGAGCAAACTTAATACCTATAGAATTGAACCATAGTACCGCCTAAGTACATCTAAATTGAATAAATGCAAAAATATAGTATTTTGGGCGAAACTGATCTGAATAAATGCAAAAATGTAGTATTTTCGGCGAAACTGATCTTTTAGCTCCATGCTTCTACCACAGTGGTAACGATATACTCAGGATGAAAACAAAAATAAGCTATAGACTTTCACCCATAGTTGACCGTTCACAACCAACAGAAAAAAACACGGTTAAATTTTTGATGATTTCAATTTTGGAGCTGTAGTAGCTTTGTCATATAATTTGAAAACGGGCACTCTGACCAAAACTTTTAATAATACCTGGGTATGAGAGGCTTCTATATAATGGTCAAGATATTTTGACACGACGCCTGTAAAAGTACTTGTGACTTTAAATCTTCGAGACGATCTTTATGGTTAAAATCATATAGTTTCTAATTCATGTCGGCTTTGTTATGATTTTGGTAAAGAAACAATTAAAGCAGGAAATACAAAACCAGGTGTGCCGTCAACTCCTATTACGCGCCTAATAAAATTGGTAGAATTCATCAAAAAGATCTTGAATTTTAAAGAATTTTGCACATTTGAACGTTATTTGAGAAACGGGGCAAGTGTAGTAGTTATTATGTTTCAGTGTTGCCATTAATTCCAAACACTCACAATCAAGAATTGCTGATATAAATATCATATTTATAAATATTATATTATTAAATATTATATATATTGTATATAGATACACGCGATTTCTATCACTGTAACTAATATTCTGAGCAATCAAGGAAGCAGCTATGGACGCGACAAAATTCATTCCAAAAGAAATTGAGCCTAATAATTTGATTAAACGAAATCTTGAGTAGACCGATACAAGTTAGCTTCTGGCTATAAGTGCTTTTTATTTCTTAAGCGAGGCCAAAGTTTCGAAACGATAAAGTGAATCCTTAATAGATTTAGTGACGATAACTAGGAAACAATTAGTACATCGAACGGAATATTTCATCGTCGCTCCGTACGAACATATTTGAAATATGTAAAAATCATAATGTATGCTAAAGATGGTCATTTTTCAAGGCATGACAAATCAACAAAAAATCGGATGTTTCCTGTTACCCCCCCCCCATGCTACGGACAACAATCGTCAATTTTTGTACTGTTTTACTCAGCTTCAAGGGGCAGGGTTGAGGTACCCTCACGGGGATAAACCAGGGCCTCGAGGACGGGGTACAAGAAGTCAGAGGACTGCAACGGTGAACGCCTGTTTCAGGACGTATAGGAAAGACCCAATACATCTTAAAGTTTAGACTACAGTTACAGTTTCAGTTGCACGAATTCCCTCAAATTTGAAAGAAAATCTACGATAATTATTTATTTACCAGAGATTGCGTTTACAGTCAAAAAAGCTGTCGGTATTTGTATGTTTCCAGCATGCAGATAGAGATACCTAACTAGTAAGAAATATACCGGTAAACTGATAATAGTAAAAAAAATTACAGCAAAGCCATGAAATCCAGTGATGGATTGAAATTTTTGTGTTGATAATGTTATGCAAAACTTGAAATAGCTCAAGTATTTTATGAACATTTTTAATATTATTAACACACAGACAGTGTGTACCTGTTCCTTCTTGTATGCTAGTGCAATATATTCAGCGGTCGACGATATAAACCACTTCGAAGCTCCGGACTGTCTCTACAACATAAATTTAACGTAGACATAAAAATTAAAATATATCATACATGCTCAAAGTCAGAAGTGCCAGGGACAACAGACGGTTTCCGGACGGGATTGGGGAGAAGGGATTGGGTTGGGAAGAAGAGATGGCGCTTTTGGAGCCATATGTCAAAGAAGTGGGGGTAGGGATCAGCGCTTTGCGCCGAAGGGGCTAACCCCTCCTACCCTGATTTTGTGGGCATGAATGATTCATATTAAAATAACTATTCAAACAGCTTATTATATCAATTTCAGTCTACACCACTTCATTTATCATATGCCCGTATTATAATTATTATTCCAGTATAAGTCCCAACGAAGCCATAGCTTGCAATCATGTACGAATAAACAGAAGTTTTTTCAGCATCTTTCTTGCTGAACGTGGCGTTATATGAATCGTTATTCAATTTTGTCATATTTGTCCAAAAATTGCCAACCTGTGTTTGATAATGTAGCTCTAAGCTTTCAGGTTACAACCGAAATACAGTAAAATCTTCTGATATTTATGCTGATTTCCGAACTTTGTTCACAAACTGCTTTAAAAATGTTACGTAGACCGAAAATGTCTTGTTTAAAGCATTATCCGTACGGTGGCGAAACAAGTTACAATTATACAAAATTTATGGCTAAAATGTATAGCTTTATAGATAGTGTTGGTCAAATTAAATTCAATACTGCTTCAGACCAAATACTGTCATTACTTTTTATTCAGCAAGTCCGAAACTCTACAGATCCATTCTAATAACATGAATATATCTATATTAGAAAAGTGGCAAAATTTCACTACTTCTGATTCCAACATTCAGCAAATTTCTTCCTTCACCGTCCTGCCGGGTTAATAGCCGGACCAATATATAATATAGCGCTAAAACAATAAACCGCCGTGTTCAACGGGTTCAATAACCCTATAATTATATCGCTCACGCCCAACAAGCAAGAAATCTACTTTGCCGAAATTAAAAATACTTTGAGAGGGACATTTTAAACTTTAGTTTATAGCTCAAGAAAGGCTGCTCTGACAAAAATGCAGTACACCAAAGACGGGGGTCCCTATTTTTCGATCCGATGCCTTTGGTAAGTGTTAAAAGCTTAAATGTTGGGTAAAACCAAAATGCCAAAACCAGAAATTCCCTAATTCATTTCAGTTTTGTAAGAATTTAGGGAGGTATTCATTCGACCAGCGGAAATTGGAAGCTAGGCCAATAACTAGATTACAGTCGTTGCATGTCGAATAAAATATTTGAGAAAATCCATCAATCCGGTGAATAATTATTCAAATAATAGACGGACCAAATATGGTTTTTACACAATTGCACGCCATTTCCGGAATTTCCGCTGGCTATACGGGCTCTGATTCAATTACTACTATTTGCAATATAAAATAGAACTCGCTGAACGGGGCACAAAAATGACAGATTTTTATATTTGTCGCACCAGAGCTAGTTGCATGGTCAGCTCTGCTGCAGAGCATAATACTTGTCAGTTTTCCCATACTATTACTCACGATACGTTGCGGTCATTTTCAGCCCCACCCCCTCAGGCTTATGGCCGCGTGGTGCGTCATAAACATAACCCACCCCTGCATGATTTTCGGCAACTGGCTTGAATCCATTCTACGTCCGTAAATCATCGGTTTTGGCCGCTACCAGGGGTCTTGACCACTGAATCTAGAGAGCTCGAGTTGTTGAACAAGCAATTTCTGAACTCCAAGCTCTTAACCGCCATATTCAGACCCCGTAGCCCTGGGAGGTCAGCTACCATAAACATTAAAGTATGTCAGTCGTAAAAATTAATCTGTCCTATCGAACGCTGTGAAGGCCGTTGGTGTTACAAACTTGGAGTAAAGCGGCTATAGAAATAGTTTAATAGTTTTCATTCCTGCAGTCAAGGCAAGATAACACTTCCATGATATGTAGGCACGTCACCAGTCGGTTCCAGGACAGGCGACGCCCACAGAGCTTGAGTTGTAAGATTAACTTGAGAGGACCGTTGAAAAATATCGACCGCATATTCTCAACTAGATTTTTGACTTTTGCAAAGGCTGCGTAAATTGCACATAATGAAAAATTTTATAAATACAAAAAATTTTACACCCCATAAAATTGCCTTGCCCCTGAGACATTGGGTTGGCGCTGTAAAATAGAAGTCTGGCTGCATGCCTGATAATATCAAAAAGCGGTCATAACTTTATTGCTATAGGTTTTGATATTTGATATGTAAATTTGTAGATGAATTAATATTAAATTGCCGTTTCAAAGATTTTAAAAACGAAAGAAAATATTTAAGCTAAACAAAGTGGACCAAAATCAATATAATCGAATCTGCTCAAACCTACGTAAGTATCACTTGAAATAATAATTTGTTGTTCTGGCGAGAACATATCACTGTCGGACGTGTCAATCTTATATATTGCATCGTCGTCGCTTTGATATATCAGCGATTTTCCTAAAACAGCGATGGATCCTGACGAAAAGAAAGCAATACATAGAAAAGAGTAAATTCATGGTAGACATATAGTAAATTCGCAGCCATAATCTAGTCAATTCACTCACTAAGCCGTTAATCGCGAACAGAAATCCATTCCCGAAGGACCGATAATGTATCTACCTCAGCTAAATAGGCGCTAGAGCTTTCAGTTATAATATCTAAGAGCTAATGCTGTGAAAAGTTGGCTGCGATGGCTGAAACATTTATGCAATAACATGTATTTCGGTTTATTGCATTGAACAGTTAGAATATAATAGGAAAATTCGGCTGGTAAATTAAACAAGCGGAAAAACGGACCTATTGGGAATTGCAAATCTAAGAGGCTGAAAGCTTATCTCGAGATAAACCACTTGGAACACACTAAGAAGCCCGCTTTGGGCATCTTAAAATCAACGCATCGCTACTTTGATAAGTTAGATGTAACGATTTGGTTGGTGTATCAAGTCGACGGATAGCGGTGATGCTCGCTGTGCCTCTAAGGACGTATCTAATCTACAAGTATCTGCTATAGGGTGTCCCAGAGGGAACCGGATAAACGCCTATAAACCCTAAAGGTTTTTTCAAATTCATTCTTTATTATTATTGTAGAATAACATAATAATTTACAAAATTTACCAAATTAGAAGCGTTTATCAAATTTACGAAAAAAAGTTAGTTTTGATGACAAGGAACGGTCACCGATTTCAATAAACGATTTTATCTTACGTCAGCTGTCGTGCACCTGCTGCTTCCTTGTTGGCCCTGTTGATATTTATAGAGGAGACATACCGAACACTGTGATAGAATCTTTCCATCGAAATCCTAACAAGTACGCAAGGCACCTATAGACCTCATAATCAGCAAATACATCATGTGTAGGATCACCGGATCGAAGACCATCAAACCAGAGTTTACTGCAGACTTTCAACGGTTACGAATTTGATCGAATTCTGTGAATATTAGTTTGAAAATCTCAACGGAGATTCCGAAATGACCGATTACGTCATTAGATCTATCGACACCGTGTTAAAGCTCAGCTGCCATGATACTGCACACGAATGCGGTTGCTCAGCGAATGACAATACGATGCGCACAATCTAACAGCGCGTATTGCTCCAGAGGCGACGACGTGGCGGGAATTTAGTCTTGTGGCATTGTTTCACCCGACAATTAATGATAAACCCTTATTAAAATCCTTAATAAGCGGTTTGTACTTGTTTGCCTGACTTCTTAATAGTGATAAGATCTACATCACTCAAAATGTGTCACAATTTTTATGCTACGAGTGCGCAGAGCTGGCCGGTTTAAAATTTTGCAGATCGTTGACTTGGTAGCAGGGGTTCTATCGAGTTGCCTCACTAGATATTTTCAGAGAGCCTGTTACGGACTAGGTGTACAAAAAGAATCCTGAGGCCGCAGACTAACTGAAGAACCTAGCTAGCCAAATACTGTGGGTTAGAGACGTTAAATTGACAAAAAAGTGTACCAGCCTACATACTCGACTCAAAGAGGCTATAAAATGGGATTATAAAGCTATACAAATGTGCTTATAGCTCATGTTTTATTTCCCACCAATTCCATAAGCGGTCTAACCTCATAAACGATATTGCCACGTTGTAGCCAGGTGGTTTGGCCAGCTAACATATAAGGACATAAATATGTTATGTTATATACTACCATTATATATAAATAACTACACACTCAATGTAATATATATATAACAGGGCCGTTAATCGTGGTATCTGTTTTACGTATAAACATGTTTATGTCTAGGCGGAATATGTCATATATATGTTCAGTTATTCAAATTGTATTTCCTCAGACATAAACCAATAATTCGAATAACAGACGGCTTGACGTAACAAGGACACGTTGATCAACTGTGTAAACCCAAACATTCATGATATACTGAAAAAAACTATTACTGACCAAGAAAGTTACGTCTGGATGCATTCGAGAAGTGTAAGCCAATAACGTTCATTGTTTTAATTTGTGTCGTAATGTTGTGAACCTGAAGGATAGTGGCACATAAGAAGTTACTCGGCTGAACAGCACAATACAGCTGATCCTAGAGGCGGCGGGGCATGCACCCCTTCAACAATTGGTAGTCAAGTATAACATTATATCTTATGACAAAAATAACTGCGATATCAATTCTAAATAATTGTTATGGCACGTAGAATTTCGCATCCCTTTCAAAATTCTACAGGAAGTTTATGCCAGTGTTAGCTACAATGTAGCATGTATTGAAAAATAAAAATGTAACGATATGATATGTAGGTGTAATCATTACTATATCACTTATACACTACGGCGTACTTCAAGTTAAGTCGGCGGGGAATTTTAGTTACATGCGGCGACTCGTGTATATGATTACATCGTGCCTACTATGTGAAAAGACAAAACGAAAGAAATTTTATAGATTCTGAGTAAAATCTTCATACCGCAGAAAGCGAAGAGCATTGGACGTAACGACTCAAAAACGTTGAGAAACATTAAATGTTTTGGGAAAAATTTGTAACTGTTAGATGCGATACAACGTATCATGGGGTAGCTATTTGTCGATGCCAGATTATTGCAGCTTAATGTAACAGAATCCGTAGTAATGACCTAAAATCTGTGAAGTAGCTTCAATTAAGACCTGTACGGGCTTCGCAATTGCGATTACCAATCACTCGCATTGGTTATGTTTTGAGTAGTAATATATTTGCAAGGTTAATAGCAAAAACTAACCAGATCGATCCCAATACACTGGCTTCTTTGCAAATGATATATTCTTTAGTGTTAAATCGAGCGTTGTAATAAGTGTTCCAGAGTAGCGTGGTTTAGGAAGTCCTTCAAAATTCATAAGTATACATTCGAAGCCATTTGTTAATTTGAAAATGATTCCGTCATTTATAAATAGGATATTTGACTGCATTTTTCATTGAAATTTTTCATAAATGTTGTACAACACTACTGAAGTGATCTAAAATTTGTTCGTATAAAGCAAAATACAATCTGCTTCTCGACATAGAAAAACCCATCTAATTTTGGTAAATCGCCACTGGAATTTTATTAAAATAAACAGCAAGTCAAACACAAGTTTGAAGAGAATTTCAACAAAAACACCTAAACGAATTTGGCGGGAATTCCGATCAAAAATACTGCATATATTAAACATTGCAATGGAGCTCTTGCTAAGCCTCCGTTTCAAACAGTCATAAAAAGTAAACCATACATGCCGAAGCAGGGCTTCATGGGAATACCCCCTGAGGCTTCGGACAATCCCCCGCCCAGCGCCTTGGGCTACTCCCCTGACCGTACCACCATACTCCTTGAGGCTCGGCACCTCTAAAGCGCCCAAGGTGCGTGCAAAATTTTGTAAAAATAAGTGCAAATTGGCAAAAGTTTCGCAAAAATTATGGTGAAATTGGCAAAAAAGAGGGTGAGACGGCCCAGTGTTTGTCATTCAACCTCCCATCCGTTCGCCTTCCCCAAGGGCTTCGACACCCTGAGAGGATCCCCGCTGAAAATGGCTACCCCTCTGACACCTCGGAGCGTCAGCAAGCATGTATAACGTAATCGTATATATTCCCCATGTGTACATGTGGAGCCCTACGTAGCTAAACACTTCAAGGTGTAGCAGGAGGTTCTAGAGCTCTCAATAGTATGAAAATTTATGAGGTGCAACTTACTTGGTATACTTCGAACTTTTATATATTTCTGTGTTAAGTACCCACACAATATTTGCACATCATTTCGCAATTATTCACAATATTCGCAATTATTACTGATATTCGCAATTAAACTGAACACATATCTACACGTTGCGATAAGTTAGACGCTACGGTCTGGCCATTGGATTAGGTTTAGATGCTTAGAGAGATTTATCCTTCTAATGCGAAGTCGATTAAATGAATTTAGTAGAATTAAAAGTACCTCTAACTCATCAATCTGCTCAATGGCGTTACAACAAAAGGAGCGCTAGACATCTAAAGTTTTCCAATTTTAGCTTAAAAATATATAAGGTCATTTTCATTTTTAGCCGTCCGCTAGCTAAAACAATGGCAATCACAATCTTCGAATGAATCCTAGATAAACGATTCGTTATCATATTTTATGCGAGCATTCGGCTATGTGAGTCTTTGAGTTCACGTACTAAAAGTTGGAACCTAGATTTTAGTTTAATTACTGTTTGTATTTACGCAAGGGGAGCTCGGTGTCTAAGAGATTTACAAACATTTCCACGGTTAGTACTTTTCATACATTCCGAAATGCTCCGTAAATATGAAAATATATTTCAACAATAATTACAGATGTTCCTCGAAACATAAGGTAGAAACAACGTATTAATATTTAATACACGAAATGAATATAGCGAAGGGATGCCTGCTCATATTCCAATATATATTATTTGTTGCACTTTTCTTTAAATCACCATCCACCATCCGCGTGCTTGAGAATTAATCAGAAACACTTATTTGTCCTTACCAGAATTAGTTTTTGATCACCACAACACCAAAATTTTGAACTAAAACCGAAACTAAGCGTCGACAAATAACTAGTTAACATTTTAATCATCACTTTCCTTTACAGCTTTCCTGTGATTAAATCCTAAGCTGGACAGCTTTATTAACATCACTCCTGTAAAATGGACTTTAAGTACGTTCGAACGAGACTGTAAATAAATGGGATAGCTCTACTTTGCATTTTGCACAAAATCGTTTGAAATGCACGCAGCATAAAGCGAAACAGCTGGAACATTCAGTCCGTCCAAGTGTACCGCATTGACGTAGGGCTACGAAACGTCGCAACTCTAACGTCCCGAAATTTTAAGGTTATATCTGTTTCTTGATATGGGAGAAGTTATTTTCATTAAAGATTTTAAAGGTGCGTTTTCACGTTCAAACTTTCAGCTTAAAATAAGTGAACTGCTATTTCATGCAAGGTACAGCAGTTACCTACATTGAGAGTACAGTGCTAACAACAAGCTGTCCTCAGCTGTTCACTGGTAGCGCCAGCATATAATATTCTCAAGTAGGCTTTTTGCCACTTTATACCTCCTGCTTTGAAGCGTTTTTTCTGCTGTTGTATGCTACTTATTGAGCTCAATGCAAGAAAACGACTGCTCGATACAAGCAAGAGTAATGACTTATGTGCTTAGTGTCTTAATGGTTACGTTTTGTGTGCAACAACCATGAGTTTGTGATTGTCATTTGCGTGCTTTGTGTGGTTGGTCCACTATTGTGAAACATGCATGCTCATAGAGGGAGATTTTCCCCTGGGGTGCGAACCCCTCCTCGTGGCCGGACCGAACCGCTTGGGGTAGCCTGATCCCTTGAGGGCGCGCACCCCCCCCCCCCAGCGCCGGACGCGCGGGGAAAATTGGGCAAAATGAGCAAAATTTGGGGCTCGGGAAAATGATATGAATTAGCAAAAAATTGGGTGAAAATTGGCAAAAACGGCGGGAAAATTATGACCAATCTTGAGCCCTGAAGAAGTTTCGAGAATTTACAACCATGACGACCTCCCTTCCCCACTGACCGGCTCTTCCTTCATAGAAAAGACTTTCCTCCGAAGCAGTCGCTTTCCCCCTCATTGAATTTCGCGCATGTATGATTGTGAAATGTGTAGTATAAAAACCATTCATAGTTTAAAAAAATAAGTGGTGCTCTTACCTGGTGTGAGTACGATAACAGCTGTTGTAATCACGGCACATATTATGAGGATTACAAGCAGTGCAACACCGATTCCTTTCCAATTGCGTTCTGTGGGGCTGCCTGCGACTAATTCCTATAAATACAACATATACAATTCACAATCCGCAAAGTAACAAAGTTAACCCCTTAATTAATCAATATGTTTTGCAATTGAAAAAACCGTTGCCGTCGTGATGACTCGAATACGGATTGTTTGACTTAGATTTGCGCTCGCTAACCACTTTAAGGACGTTTTCGCTCCGATCCCTAGGGCTTATCACAAAGCAAGAGAACAAAAACACGCAGACAAACAGACGCTTCGCAGCGAACTGAGTTAACGCGTTGCGTCTGGATGTATATTTTAAATTGCCGCAGAGCGAACACGCGCTTTAAAGTGTTAAATTTTATGGGGAAACAACATTTTATAGATTTCATATTGAACGTTCAAACATTACAGTTTGTATCAAGATTTTGTGCTTATATCAAACCTAACTAGCAAGCGAAATTATGCAATACCTAACGCGACACAGAAATAAAAGTTAAGTATATATAATCATTTCAAGTAATGCTGTTCTAAACGATTAAGTCCATCTTTTGACATTTACACGTGCTAAAATTTCACGAACAAGGCGACTCTGTTAACCCTTCAATACGGATAAAAATTCTTCGCTTTGCCAGATGGCTCCGCGGGGGCCTGTATCACATCGCATTCCCGCAGTTTCGTCCGGCGGAGCAATTGCACTGCACCATGGGAGCGGTTTTCCGTGTGCCTTGCGGGAAATGCGTAAATGAAATAGGAATTCGTTAACGGTAAGGTTCTATCAAGTAGTTTATTAGTTAATTAGTCAATTTTTTGCATCTCGGGTTGCCAGATAATACGCAGCTCTTGCTGCAAAATACATATCATGAAGCGTAAAATACCCGTCATAAGCACACAATTGACATCGATACAGTGAAATTAATGAACCGACAGTACAACCGCCGGGCAAGCAATGTTATAATATCAAATTTGTGTTTTTCATTGGTTACCGTGATAAGGCAATATGACCTAGCAGTTATAGCACAATAAGGTCTTCAACACATGGTTTGAAAACATGACGTCGCATCAAATTCTAACCACAAATCCGACCATACATTGTTCATGCATGCAGCCGGCGATAACACGTTCAAGACCAGACATATATTATGTTAAGCCATACCGCACAGTAATGCCAGATGTGGTCAAATGTTCAATTTGCGCCAAAAGCTTTTACACATAAAAACGTATAGAACTAAAAGCCGATAAAAAACTAGCTTCTTGATAAGGTTCTGTAACGTGGATATTTTCATACATTTGCGTTGTTTACATAACTTCGCATTGAAGCGTACAATAAACTAATAACTAGTAATCTTGCTTCTGAAATGCTTCAATGAACATAAGTTATGTTTTAAGGCAGAACTTAACCAGCTGTTGCAAATAGCAAATTTTGCATTCTGTAAATGCAAACCATAATGGATAATATGTTGGTTAAAAGTTCAGATTTGTAAACAATATCCTAAGTATTTGCATCTGGTCCGCACGATAACTGCTGGTATAATCATAATAAATTCGACAGATCAAATAAACTGGCTATAAAATACTATGCGTCTGGTAAAATTGTACGGTGTACAACAAGATCAGAAATTTCAAGCCTATACATTTTTACGATAGGTCAATTATTAGAAAAAACGTGGTACTTGCGTGAAACAAAAAATGCTATTATATGACAGCATTTAATTTCGATTACGTTCACACGTCAAACTTTGTGTTAAAATTTTGAGATCAAAGTTTGATCAAATTTTAATCAAGTTATGAGCTAATTTTTATCTAAATTCAAAAGAATTTTTGCGTTTTTTCATAAATTTGAACGTGTGAACACTATTAAAACTGTTTTAGCGAATTCAGTTGCTTTAGCCAATCATGAACTAAGACTAGAAATTGAAAAATTTTGAGCTCGAAAGAAATTATTTTCTGTCATCAATTAATAGTAAAATTATAGACAAATTTTAATGAAAGATTTATTATATTTTGAGCTCAAATTTTGAGCAAAAATATGAGCAAAAAATTTGATAAAATGTAGATCTAAATTTGATCAAACTGGCTTTACATCTGTAAAAGAAAAAACATTGCAAATCACATTGTTTCAAAATTTGAGCTCAAAATTTTTCAAGTTTTATAATTGGCTAAAGCAATATCCTAGACAAGTTTTAACAGTGGGTCACACGTTCAAATTCTGCAAAAATGGGAAAAAATTGCTTTCAAATATTGATCAAAATATGAGCTGAAAATTTCAACAAAATTTAATCTAAAATCTAAACTTGAGTTCACGTAAAAGTTTCACGTGTTAACGGACCTTAAGCAACGATCTAGACAACGACAATGTATATATAGTTTGTAAATAAATATACATTTATTTTAGTAACACTTTTTATTAACAAGGCAGTGGGTTAATGTCACACTTTGCCTAATCTACCCTATAATTAGGCGCGTGGATTAGTCTAATTGCAAACTTGCTAAAACACAGAACTTGCATATTATATACACCTAAACCAGATAAATTTATGCAGTGAAATAACTGGACAATGATCAAATGAGCTAACAAATATATACTCCAGATTTGATCACAGTATTCTAAAAAGGTATGATAGTTTTCACAAATAACGCGAAAAAGTACCGTATAGATCGAAACCAACTTCAGCCGTACACGCCTAATTTATGGATAGGATATCCTTTTCCAAGCTTTCAACTATTAAAATATGGTACTGAGAAAATAATTATAAACC
Organism: Trileptium ribeirensis; assembly: GCA_030248225.1. Classification (NCBI taxonomy): domain Eukaryota; kingdom Metazoa; phylum Nematoda; class Enoplea; order Enoplida; family Thoracostomopsidae; genus Trileptium; species Trileptium ribeirensis. The sequence goes on along the minus strand of JASANE010005469.1, from coordinate 79,104 downwards.
CAAAAATCGCCGTAACTATGAATATCGATTCGCAGAAGAATCAAAAAATAAGTAAACGCATAAATCAAAAAACTGTCCCGTAAAGATGAAATCAATAATTGGAATCGTTATTTGTAATATATATATTCATTCTGTGTTTAAATTCATTGAATAACTATCCATAACTAAATATATATAAATTGCATAACTATGTTAAGGCTTTTTAATATGTTTTATGTTTTGTAAAAACGCAACAGAAAAATAGCTGTCTAACAAACTTTAATCCCATATATTTTGACATCTTGGTGTCAGTTTCACTCCAACGAGTTACCTGCAAAAACTATGCTACCATAAAATTCAATAAAAAAGCCAGATGGATCTGGACTACATAAACGTCCATTGGTTTAGCATAATACTTACCTATTTTATTGCTTAAAAACCGCAATTTTATACCAGAAAAAACTCAGATGTCAAAAGTGCCGCCCAGATATCAAACCAACAATATAAACTTGTATAGGCTAGCAAATTCAATATCATAGTCACTGTAGTTTAACTGGAACAGATATGCTCATATGAGGTGAGGGGGATTACACCCTGTGATTCTCGAAACCCTGCTTGGACGTCGCCGATGGCCCCCTGAGACGTAGCGTGATTCCTTGAGGTCCGTTCCCGACCCCTTTCCGCATCGCCCCCAAGGCGGAAAATTTTCGCAATAATAAACAAAAAGGTGCGAAATTAATAAAAATTGCGAAATTTGGAAAAATTGGCAAAAATCGAGGAAAAATTTAGACCAATTTTTGGACCTAAAAAGCCCCCAAGTATCCCTGAAGGGCGTTACGTTATAACGTTAGAAAAAAGAACAGCTTAGAGCGGGGGGTTCGGGGGCCGCAGCACCCCGACTTAGGCTTAGGCTTAGTGTATGTGTCATATAAGGACCTTAGCTTAGGCTAAGACTAAGGCGTAGGCTTAGTATATCGAGAACGGCATGGCCTGCATTTTATTTACGCCCCTCAGGGTTACTTTGGCCCTAAAAAGTTCCAAAAATTTAACTCCCCTGAAGTCGTTTCTCGCGCCGACGAGCTGATCTCACCCAGGGGTGGTCTCCCCAATCCCCGAGGTACGACCTATCTATCCTGGGACTTCGGAGCAAGTCCATTTATCAACTGAAATGATCATAGAACGGTAAATTTCTTTCCTGAAAATATGCGTAATTTTGACGTTATTTTCTAGGATGATAGTGCATAATTGAAATCTGGACGCACCCTGGATTTTGTCTTGCCTTGGCCTTGTCCCATGTCATGGAAGACTTTTGATGCGATGCCGTAATTTACCACACTATGTCACTGCTTGTGGAAAGAGGTCCTGTGGATGGCATAGTAAATTTCCAGGGTGCGCCACGACTCAATATGTATCGATTTCGTATTGAAATTGATTGTACCATAGATCTTCACATTTTCCGAAACTTTATAATAACGAACAACATAAAATATATTAAAACAAAAAAGTAAATACTTACATGCCTTTACATGATCTTAAAAATACAACACCTTCGTGTTCCATGGTGCAAAGATTAAACCCAACGTAGTATATATTAGGCAATGGCGGAAAATACCAGTTTAATCTGGGTTCTATGTAAATATATACATATGATTACAGGCAACATACATCGATGTAAACCAACGTCTAACAAATAAACTACTTCACAGGGATAACCAACTACCGTTTCACTCAATTGCTTTGAAATATATTGCAGAAATGTTAGTATCCAATAACTCCGCTTGAACGAACCAAGTAAGCTCATCTACTTGATATTTATCGCCGGGTGTACGGCACTGAAAATCCAGTCTCTGGCCAGGAGGGATTCATAAGGCCAAAGCGTCTTCGATTTATTTTCTTACAATTTTAAATTGTTGGTTAATGTTATAATTTACCTCAAAATATTCTTGGAAATAACTGCTCTAATATCCATTTCCAGACGTGCTTAGAATGAAGAGTGACCCACAACCGAATGAATAGAAATTAATATATAACTATTTTCGGATCATTCTGTTATTAAGAAAAGTAAAAGAAGCTGACTAGATTGAAACAGAGACTGTACCATTCGCGATACTATATTTAAACATTTGGCCATCCTCGCCTTTAAAAGAAAACGTTATTAAAGTGCAGTATAAATCGATGGTCGAATAATGGACCCCATAATATGGATCGGTCTAGTTTTGAGGAGTTTGAACTCATCATGCAATAAATTCAAAACACGTAGACTGTAACAAGTTTCATATTCTTACTACAAATGAAAATTATACTGCTTTATAATTTTAGGGCTCAGCTATTTTATAAACGAAAATGGACTTAAAGAGTAGCGCAGTGATTAGCATCGCGGTCGCAGAGTGCTCGAGTTGTCGATTCGGTCCACGAGTCTTGTTATTTTTACCTTCCTTATTAGTAACCACAAAACGTACCTGGATGTACCATGAGGTGCAGTGGTCATAACGTTTCTTGTCATATGTAATTGCTATTTTCAGACGCCAGATGTTTTATCATTAATTATTTATTAGCTGCTTTTGTCTTTCTTACCTGATCACACAAACTGTAAGCTGTATGATCTGTAAATGTTTATAAAAAGAAGTAAATGTACCGACACACCACAACGTTTTCCGAATTATTATGAAATATTATTCGACAAAGCAAACTGGTGCTGTAGCTCTGATGGCTATGAGCATAAATATTGCGTACATACAATGATACTGCAAAACAGTGTAATTGTAAACTAAACTGGCGCAAACATTGCTGTTGTTAATACACAGAATTAAAAATTTGTAGCAGAGCATGACACTCACACTTACTCATGTACTTTTTCACTGCGGTGAAAAAACCAGTTACCATAATGCCAACAACGCATAAAATAAAAGAATAGCAATCATCGTAGATTGCTGTGCTTGCCCTGTCTCATTTAGTGTTGGTGTTCCAGGGGCTGGTAACCCCTCAATAGACTTGGCGGTGGTAGCGTATAAGCACAGATAGCTTTATTTGTGGTTCACCCCAGAATTCCATAAGCGTAGCCCGAAAGACGATTACATAATCATGAGAATAGCTGGGTATCATACACTTACACAGTTTCATATCATAACCTTTATTAAAACTATTCACTTACTTCTTCTTCGGAAAAACCACTTCCACTTGCACCTGACATGCGAGCATGCATTTTGTTAATTAACAAAAATTTATTTTAAAATAATTAAAAAAATATTTTTGTCTGAATTTATTGATCAAATCACATACTGCTAATAACAAGGCGGCTGAGTTCGTTCGGATTAAGTTCATAATGTGTCCAAGCGAAGTCATAGGTTAAACTTATATTGTTACCATTATGATTGCCGTAGATAATGACGCATATCTAGTCGGCAAAAAATCAATGTATAACAACAACAACCACTAGAAATTGTTTAAACATCTGAAAGCTGGCATCGAAGCATGTAGCGTAACTAGTTATAGGCAGAAGTGAAATGAAAGACAGAGTTGCAAGCATGCTCTATTGACGGCAAAAATACGCATCGTCTACAAACCATTATCAGGTTTGCATTACGCAATAATAACGCACAGCTTAGAACGTGAATAATTACAGGCAAAAATAACATTTATAGCAATAAAATATTGTTATTTTTCGCCGTTCGGTTTACCCCGTAGGCATCTACAAAGATTAATTGCTGGGTACGTTGTTATTGGTTTGCAATTTCTAGCCGTTTGGAAAACTACGAGTTGTTCACTCTTTACAGACCAGTTTAACATACTTAATGTATAAGTTTATTTCAAGAAATACTTCCAAGTCCGACAAAACGCTAAAATTCGCTGAAAATTACTGAAATATTTGTTGCTGTAATATAATTTGGCTGTTACCAGGTTACGGCACAAATTCAATATTTTAATATATCAACGGCCATAACCCAGAAAAGGCTTGACAAATATCGCCAGTATTTTTATATTTGAAAGCTTTTAAAGGTTGGCATAAAGCGATAAATACATTGTAATATGTATCTGTTCCACAGCGGGCAGTGATTAAATAACGCCAATTTTTAACCCAAAATTACTGCGAATCTTGGTGTTACCTCATCCATAAAACATCATAAACGAAAATCATTTATGTTCACAATTGTCGCGGTGCACAGCGTCGTACAAGGCACGCGTAGCATAATTAGATTACTTCGATTCATATGATACATAAAGGACAAGAATTAGCAATTCGGTAGCAAACTGTCGTGACTATTTGTGCTGACACAACTCGTGACTGCCTGATGGTATTTGGTTGAGGCTTGTCAATGCGTCTACCTATAGGCATCACGATCATAGCATTAATATTATTTCAGCAGTATTTGAGGCTCGACTACATAGAATAATGTATCCAAAACGCATACATTTGATCACAATTGTTGTAAATTTCATTATAATGTAAGACTTTGTGATTTATGCATTGTTTGTGTCTTGAAGGCAGTTCATGTGTTCACAATGGATCTACAAATAAATACAGCCTATGTATACTGTTAATTTCATCAATATTCACAACTTTGTTACAAAATAAGGGGGCGAAAATATTCCTATCGCCAAAACTCGGCTTAATTACTGCTATTGCCATCGGTATCTTCACCATAAGTAAAACGACTTTGTTTACAAATAAAAAATGAATACAATATAAATGAAAACGCTAGAAAGATATAACTTAAATGTATTCATTGCACTTGTCCTTAAGCAACGTGCTTATAGAACCGGTAATGTCCAACAACAGGAAATGTGTCCAAAAATTAGTTCTGGATATTTATTCTTAATTTTGCTGCTGTGTATAAAATTTTGCAACTCTAAACAGAGTACCGAAGAAACGAACGGTAGAAGGATTTCATACAAGGCTGCAACGATGATCCACTGAGGTCAAATCTATAATAATTAAGTTGAATGCAATGTATATTTTAAGATTGCACCTTGTTTTATCATTACTATCTGTCGTCGCAAATAACTTGTAAAAGCGGAAATTTGCTAAAATTATATATAGTGCTATGCTTTTATAAAAAGTTGCAAGGCGACAAATAAAAGTCCTTAATAAAAACAAGAAAAGTTTGCAAGAAAACCTACTTGAGACTAAGTCTTTGATTCTACTTAGAAATAAAAAATACAGCTTGGCGTGAGGTGCATCTTAAACACTCTTCAACATACAGTTATAGATTATATCTTGCCCTGACAAAACACGTATGAGCGAACAGTTAAGCCGTAGATATTATATTATCAGGGCATATAGTTGATTTGATATCATAGTTTATAAATATTTGGGACCTGTTCTTATAAGTTCGTGAAATCTGATAAGGTCAAACTCATATTTATATAAGAAATGGGCCAATGCAACCTTTAGGTGATGTAAAGTAAAATGCAGGCTGTGTCGTTTTCGATATACTAAGCCCTTAGCCTAAGCTAAGGTTCCTATATGAACCTTATACTAAGCCTAAGCCTAAGTCAGTAGGCTGTTGTGTCCAGATTTCTCCCGCTCTAAGCTGTTCTTTTTTCTAACGCTATGTTGTCCGGCCCTAAAGGCCACATGGGCCAAAAATGCATTCCACTGATTTCAGCTGACCTCTGATGTGTGCAAGTTTAGTTGGCCGAAAGAGGAGATAGGGAAATGGATATGTATATAATTTTTTTAATTTTTATGAAAGCAATTATGCTAAATTTATAGCCAATATTTGCAAATTTCCGTCAATTTTCGCTAAAATGTTGCCCAATTGTTACCGTGTCACGTTCCCAACAATTTTCAACAATTGTATCTATATTTAGAGATTTTCAGCACGGTTATGGCGCGCGACAGACGAAAACGTTTGCGGGACTTTAGGAAATGTAAACATGGTATAGAGAGTTTGGCAATCATAGGAGTAATTTCCAAACCTCCTCTGTGGACACTTAAGCGTGATATTTGATTTTTCTGGATGCCAGCATGGCGAACATTAAATTTTGTATTTTTAGGAATTTATAACAAGGTTCATATGCTATAGAACTGCGTTGAACTAAGGGTTACGGACTGACATCGACAAAAATCGTTCGTCAGAAATATTTTTTCAATGTAATATCTAAAAATTATCAGCCTCATTTAGTATCCTACCGCAATAATTCACTTGTGCAATGGAATTTTAGTAGTAAGGTTTGGAGACTCTTAACCAACAATTTCAGATATATGTTTTTTATGTTAATAACTTTAAAATGTTTTTAAAGTTTGGATTTACCAAGCGGGGACAGCTTGACTTTATTAACGAAAAAAGAGAGAAGGTATATGGAAACAAACTGAAACTTCTTCAATGCTATGCTATGAGATTGTCGTCTTACGATAATACAATATAATTACTGACTCCAGGTCTCAGTTTTAATCCGGGTTCACAGTGCGAATGTCTCTTGGAGCACGGCGTAAACATCCGTGTCTAGGGCCCCGCTAACTCAAGTATAATAGTAACATTGTTGCAAGCGAAGTTTAAGCTATTCCAAATCATCTACATTAAGGCCCGCGTAAGCTTGGGGAGCAATAGGTTATAACATTATGTAAAAGAACAGCTTACTGCGCCAGGATCGGGTTGCAGCCGCCAGACTTGCGCTTTATTGGGCTTAATGTTAGGTTCACATAAGGGCCTCATCTTACTCTAGCACTAAGACATACGTTATGTAAAACGGCAGGGTCTACATTTCATTTATGCCTATCAAGGTTGTATTTACTCCCAGTATGGCTTTTGATGTCTCGACAGCAGCAAAGCACACAATTGCAGGTGGAAGTTTCCAAATCTGAGACGCTACTCAGAATCTGAAAGCGGCAGTTGTATCGGTGAACCAAGATAATCTGCATCTGGAGGGGACACCCCAGAACTCCACTATTCCAACGCCCTCGAAATCATCGTCATATAGTTACTGCCATTATTGCCTGTTCCAAGAAGACCCACGAGCGCACTGCGACTATGTTACTGTGTGTGCCCGACGTGTAACAATTTAATAATAACAGGTTGCGATGTCTGAAAACGAATCATAGCTAGTTTTTAGTAAGTCGTGCTATGAAATACTGTTTTAACAGTGAACAGGATCTACGTTGTCTTTATTAAAACAATGTCTTAAAAAGTAGTTTTCGGCGGTCTAATTTTCAGTAATTTTAGCTAATCTTAGCGAAATTAATTACATAGCTAGTTTTTAGTAACTCTCGCTATAGAATACTCATGGAGCAGTGAACAGAAAGCAATTTACATTGTGTAGCCATTGCAAATGCCTTTATTTCAACCAACTTTAAGAGTGCTATATATATGTAACTTCAATTAAAGCACATTAATAGACGTTACATTTTTCGATAGAGCGAAAAATTTTGTACTAAAATGAAATTTTTGAGATTTAAGCATTTATTGCCATAAAAAACTAAACGTGAAATCAGGAAAGAAATGTTGAATTATTAGCAATTTTAACGAAATAGATTGCTAGTTTGGCATTTATTTCGACTTCGGCTAGCAGTATATAAAAATAATATGGTCCATGAAAATTGTTGGAATAGTTAAATGACCTTTCTTCATAATCGAATGTATTCACCTGGTATTCACCTGTCTCCACGGTTGTGGTGGGCCTCAATGTTGATCACTCGTCGCCGCTCTTTCGCTGTACTTGGGTCGATATGCGACATCGGGTATTGTTGCCATTGGCGTAGCGGCACGTATCGAAAATGCTGGTGACAATCGTTAACTGTTTGACGTCGCCAAGTCTCGTGAGATCTTCCGCGCGGTAGGATCCAGACGTCTGGGGCGTTGCTTTGGCCAGTGACCTTGGGAGCCTGTTGTCGGACATCATCAGAACATAGCCGAGCAACCGCAAACGCTCTCTCCTCAGCAGTATCGACACCTCGGTTTCGTGACCAAATCTTCCACGAAGGTCTTCATTCCTGATGTGATCGAACTTTGTTTCGCCTAGAATCCGGCGTCGACAGAAGTTCTCGAACGTGCTGATCCGCTGCTGAGTAGCTGACTTCGCTGTCCATGTTCCGCAGGCGTAGAACAGAATCGGTCGAATGGCATCATTATATATCTGAACTTTAGTGGGAACGGACACGTCTGCCGAGTTCCACACATGCCGTAGGCCCGCAAAGGCTGACCTGGCACGGTTTCAGTTTCAGCTTCAATTCGCTTAACTTTGCCGTTTTGTTCAATCAACAATTTAATCAATAATAATAATAATTGTTTGTTTGTTTCATTTACATTGGTGACGTCATCTTAACATTTTAACACTGCCAGTCATTAACACATCGACAGGATTTTATCGATTTTCGAACCTAAGTGACTATTTTGGCTTTTCGAGCATATTTTTGGGCTCATTATTGTACGGGGAAGGACATCTGTCTCTAAGCCATGCTTGTGTGGTTCGGACAATAATGGGGCAATGATTCAATGCACCAAATGCAAAGCATTCATCCATTACGAATGCTTAGGACTCACTATGTCGGAAATCTGTTCGGTGATCAACGACAAACCTGCAAGCTATATCTGCAAGGTCTGTTATCCAACGCTATCGGACCAGGATCTACAATCTTTCGCGGTCCTAAGCAGCAACGGGAATGTCTACCATTACGCGGATCAGGCGGCGGTTCGTGCAGTTCCGGCAACTCCTGTCGCCCATATTTCAATTGCTCCGGAGCAACTCTCGCAGATCATCCATGCTGCCACGGCTGCGGCGGTGAAAGCGGCAATGGAATATATGGAGGAAGTCATCGAGCGGCGCGATAAGCGGAAAAATTTGGTTGTTGTTGGCGTACCTGAGAGGGAACCAGATAAGGCCTCCCAGGACCGTGTGGACCTCGCGATGATTCAAAAGTACTGTGACACTTTAAAGATTGATCCAGGATCTGTCAAAAAACATTCAGAGAGAGCAAGAACAAAGGATTCAGGGGTGGTGAAGAGGGGGGTCGGGGGAGGGGCGCGGGGGCAGGAGAGGGAATTCCCTAAAACAGGAAAATGGGGGGTTTCTTGAAGGGACCCCATCTTCAGGGTCTTAAATTTGGGCCTTTTTGTGCGGTTTGATTTGACATTCAAGCAACGTCAGGAGGACCAGAAACTACGTGACGAATTGAAGAAGTGGCGTGATGTGATTATCCGGAACGGCAGAATCATCGACCGGCCTGTGCGAGATCAAAATCCTGAACAGGGAAACGAGTGACTTTCCATCAGAATGGATCAGACTTGGATTCGGACGCTCGAAGTAAGAAAGGTGATAGTCATAGTATTCGAATGCCCATTTTTTGTTGAACGCTCAAAGCATTTGCAATAAGATTGTTGAACTGATGTATTTTATTAATATTCATGCAACTGGTATATACTGTGTTTGTGAAACGTGGCTCACATCCGCGATAAGAGATGGGTTTTTTCGGAAATTTTGAAGAAGTTTAATTTGGAGCGTTGTGATGATTGTGTAAGAAGGGGGCCAGGAGGGGTGTGCTCTTTTTGATCCCGAGAACACTGAAGTACACAGTTATCGACAACCTAGCGAATGAGTATTTCGAGCTTACGTGTATTGATTTGGCGACCCCCGCGACACGTTGGAAAGAAAACACCAGGTTAATTTTGTGTTATCGCTCTCCCACCCCAGACCGACTAAAGTCGACCACAAGCTTGATTTCTGCATTAATTCGGTTATGTAGCTTTGAGGGACCTATAGTTTTACTGGGAGACTTCAACTATCCTGAAATTTCGTGGCAAAATCCACACTCCGCAAACCATGCGTTGGCTGACTTTATCAATTTCATTGAAGATCACGGCTTCATACAGGAGGTGGTTGGCCCAACCCACAAAAACGGCAACACTTTAGACTTGGTATTTTGCAACGAACCTAACCTTTATACGCATCTGTGTCAAATGGAAAGCTTGGGTTTCAGTGATCATTTTATTGTACAAGGGTTTATTGGCCCTTTTGTTCTTGAAAAAAGACAAAAAATGAGCTAAAAAATTTTTCTAAAACAGATTTCCACAATTTCAACATATTTTTGAATTCCTTTGACTGGAACCATGAGCTTGATGAATTAAATTGTGAATCAAAGTGGCTCAAAGTGATTGCAGCTATACAAATTGGAATAAGTAGATTTGTGCCTCCATGCAATCTGCGAAATCACAAATTTCCTTGGTCTGCAGAATCTCACAGATTGCATGTCCGGCAAAGAAGTTTACACCGGATCTATAAGCGACTAGGCACCGACCAGAGCCACCAAAAATGGAAGGCAGCTTCTAAAATAGCTCGCGACAGGAAAAGGGCAGATTATTACATATATGAAACTAGAATGCTCGAAAACATAAATTCGAAAACTTTTTGGAACATTGTGCAAGGAAAATTCAAAGTGAAAGCGGATATTCCGTGCCTAAAGCTCCAAGAGGGACAAATTTTGACCGATCCAAGAGAAAAAGCTGAGGCATTTAATCGATACTATTCATCTGTTTTCACGCGAGATAACGGCTCTGCTTTGAATTTACCGCGGATGAACGAAAATATCATTTTAAATGAGTTTGCTGTAGATGAAGACCTAGTTCGTCGAGCAATTCTAAATCTGGCTAGTAAAAAGAGTTTTGGTGTAGACGAAATTCCACAATTTCTTTTGAAGGAGCTGAAAGAAAGTCTTCTTGTACCTATAACAAAAATTATTGAAACATCGGTGGAGAACGGGACCGTTCCTTCGTGCATAAAACAGTCGAAAATTACGCCCGTGTTCAAAAAAGGATCACGGTCAAAACCCGAAAACTACCGACCGGTAGCACTTTTACCTGGCTTAGGCAAAATTCTCGAAGAAATTGTAAAATTGAACATAAATGATTTCTGTGAACGGAATCGTATCATGTCAGACCAACAATATGGCTTTAGGAAAGGTCGTTCGTGTGCTACTCAAATGTTAATGTGCTTAAATCAGTGGACTAAAGCATTAGACAAACGGAAAAAAGTAGATATTTTTACTTGGACATATCTAAAGCTTTTGATACTGTTTCCCATCCGAAATTAATAGAAGTACTCGGTGCCGCAGGAATTGCAGGTCGCGCTATTGAGTGGGTAACAAGTTACCTATTCAATCGTTCTCAGTTTGTGTTTTTAGACGGCGAAAGGTCGGACGTTTTACCAATTGGGTCGGGTATACCGCAAGGCGGCAAGCTGGGGCCGTTGTTGTTTTCTATGTTTATCAATTATTTGCCCGATGCAGTCAATTATTGCGACGTGAAAATGTTCGCAGACGATGCAAAACTTTCCTTCACTTTTGAAAATCCGAATGATACCGCTTTTGCTGAAAATGATCTGTCGAACATTTTTGAATGGTCCAAAAAATTTCAGTTAAATCTGTCATATGCTAAGTGCGCTGTTTTGCATTTGGGACGACAAAACCCGAAAAAGGAGTATTTTATCGATGGAAATTCAATACCATCGGTGGACCAGTTCAGAGATTTAGGATTTATGATAACTGAAAATCTGAAATTTTCCGTCCATATTTCGAATGTAAGTAGGGAAGCCAAACAAATGGTGTGTTTCTTATACCGATCGTTTCTATCAACTAAGATCGAGGTACTTGTCTCGATATATAAATCATGCATCAGACCGAAGCTTGAAAATTCAACTCAAGTTTGGAATCCCTATCTGTTGGGAGACATAAAAAACTTGAAAGTGTACAAAAACTGTTCACAAAGCGACTTCCTGGGTTAAGAGAATTACCTTATGCAAATCGATTGGAGATTGCAAAGCTTGAGTTATTAGAATTGAGAAGATTGCGTTTTGATCTACACATGGTATACAAAATCATTCATGGGTTGGTTGATATGAGCGGACAACCCGGTCAAATACATATAAGCTGGCAAAAAATCGATATAATCTCGACTGTCGTAAACACATTTTCTCCATCAGGGTAGTGAATCCGTGGAACTTTTTACCGGAAAATCTAGTGTCTTCACCTAGTCTGGCTGTGTTTGAGCAACGATTATTGTCAGTAGATCTGTCTAGGTTCCTTAAAGGGGGAAAATTAGCGGTCCACTGGGCCCATTCCCTTCCTGCCATGCCCTATCTATTAATGCACAACATGTATGCCATGATTGTTGGTACATGTATGACAAAAATTTTCTAGTTTACTATATTTTACTATATTTTCTATATCATTGTCATGTATTGCTGGCTAATAAAGAATGAATAAATGAATGAATGAATCACCTCCCTTGGAGATAACTTGATCTTCCTGAGGCCCAGAAAGCCTCATTTAACCTCCTTCGACGCATGCGGGCGGTAAATTTAAGCGAAAATAGGTAAAAAATCGAGAAGATGGGCAAGATTGGCCTATATTGTGAATAATAGGTGGAAAGTTGGCAACAATGGGGTTTAATGGGAAAAGCGCGAGAGAAAATTTTTTTACCAATTTTGATTTCCAAAAAATTCCAAAAATTCACCTTCTCGATAGCCACCCGCAGACGGCATTATTCCACTGGGAGCAACTCATCCGTAAGTCCCCCGGCGTGGATCTAGCGCCCATATGTGACAATAAAATTAAAAAAACCATTTCCTTTCAACGGCATAAATTTTAAAGATAGCAAAAAGTACGACAAGGTTGAACTGCAGAAATATTTGTATGCGAATTTATTGCACTAGGGCCGAGCAGTGCATGACAGTGTTTACCCCACGGTAAAGAAAAAACACCTTGATTAGCTTTTTGATAGTCGTGAATCTGTCATCCGAGCCATCACTGTATGTCAACTGCTAATTGCTGTTGAATTTAATTCTTGTTCCTATAAACGTTATTTACATAGCTAGGCGATTATGGTACTTTTTGTAGTGAGTTTTTTTATTGTTAGGGTTCGGAGTTTACCAGGCTACCAGGGGGTTTCCGGTTTAAACCCGCCCCAAAATCCATAAAAATACCTAAAAACCCCGGGTTGGTCGTCAAATCCCTTATTACATCCCTCTCTCCTCAAGAAGAAAAGTAATCAATACTTAACAATAACTTATCAGATAACTATTTAGAATAATAGTGCGCTCAAAACTTGAGTTGAGAACTAGAAAGCAAGGCTTGACAAGTAATAAATTTATCGAGAATACGGAAACGAGGAGTGGCTAGAATATCGGGGAACTAGGTGAATCTGAGGCGAAGATGTCAAGCGTGGTCACTAACAATTATTGCCAAAATGAGCTATGATTCATCGAATTAATATTCTGTGTGCGCGTTACTATCTTTTGAATAAACATTCTAATATTGACTTTGTTGGGTTTTGTTGGAATTATCAATAGACCAAATTGAAGCAGATGAGTTGAGGCATTGAGAGAAAAGATATACGCGAGCCAAAAATAAAGACGCTTATAACTATTATTTCCGCAGGCATTCTACTGACCACACGTACGAACACCACGTCTTTGAGTAACGAATCCCCTCCCAATTTTAATTCCGATAGTCGTCATAATAAAAATACTCTCCAACCCCTATCCCATTAATACTAGATAAAATATTTATTAATTTTAATTAATGGCCATTGTCGGGGGTCCAGTAAGCTAGTGCATTTCTTAAAATTTTGTTTTTCAAAAATCTAAACTTAGATTTGGCTTAATTTGCATATTTCGACTTATTTAGTTTTACTATCTAACCTATGTTAATTTTAATCGTTAGTCTGGATCAGATTTGTGCGGGAGCGACGACAATTGTTCTTGATTATTTTGAATGTTTTAACATACATGAGCGAACTGCAACCATTAATATTTTTTAATGTCGTTCAAGATTACCTAGCTAGCAGCTAGGAAAAATTGCGTCATCATAGTCGGCGGTTTTTCTCTACATGTGCTGAGATGCGTTTACTGTTAAGTCAAGGTTACAATTGTGTTCCAGTTTAATTTTTAACCCATTTTCGGTGGATGTAGGAGTTTCGGCTCAGGAGTACGCAACATTCTGGCCGAAGGTAGAGCCAATACTAGGCTCGTTGCAATTTAGTGTAAAGAATTACACCTACTTGGCGTCTTACCTACTATCGGTGCTTGGATTGAATCTTTTGGTGACTTTTATATAAAAACTGTTGTTCTAATGAGGACTCACTTCACAAATAGGTAACTTATAAGAATACTAATTATCATTGTAGTATTAGCTTTTCTAAATAAAATCGTAGAGTTTATAAAATGCTGGTGTTAAGAGCGACACCGTATTAACTATTTTAATAATACGTAATAATTTCGGCCCCAAGTGTCGAGCGAGAAAGGCACGGCGAGCAGAAAAGGCGGGTCCGTGGGAAGTAGCATCACGTGTTGAGTGCGGCCGTCATTCGGGCCGGCTCAACAAGGGGTGTTAGTCTTGAGAAGACCGGTTGCGTAAGGCGTTGGATTCGATTACCCTTTCAGCCTCCAGTAGATCCCAACTACTAATTTTGTGCCAGCCATTCGGGGGCCTGGAATCTCTCCTGTGTACGGCAGCCATTCGGGATCTGCACAGAGTAAGAGACTTCAACTATTTAGTAGTCAATCGCTACTAGAGAGTTCATCGTAAGTGGCCAGCCAGCCATTCGGGGCGACTACAAAACACAAAATAACCGGTATTTAGTAGTATAAATCTAAGGCTCATGTTAAGGTAATTATTTAACCCTGTAATCGTGCCAGCCATTCGGGGTCGATTGTATGAACTCATAAAAGCTGTACTAAAGTAGCAGCTAACTTAAAAGTAACCGGTGCTCGCTCAAACTTAACCCATAAATAAGGACCGTACTAGCGTAAATCTATGTCCTAGATTCAAATACTTAGATAAATGTGCGTCGTCAGCCATTCGGGGGCGGTCGTGCAAACCTCACAAGAGGCGTACTTGATTAGCACATAATCATAGCTGAACTAATACAATCTAGGATCGACGCAGCGGAGTGTGCTAGTACCGAATGGTGACAATATCTAGAGGAAGGCAAAAAGTATCTGGCGTGTTTTAAATAGAGTGATCAGCGCGTAACGGTACTAAAGAATAGTACAGTGTAGAACGAGCTATAAGTGAACTTTAAGTTCTCAAATAGTGGAAGCTTGTCACAGGCTACGGGTGCTGAGTGCTCAAATATCTGGCCTGTCCACAGTGGGGGGTGGAGGGGGACCCCCACTTTCCGAATCCCCCCATGTTCGTGAGATTTTCCCCCATGTCCGTCCCCCCGCTCGGCCGAAACCCCCATGTTCAACTAATTCCAAAAATTATTTATGTCTGAAAATTTGTGTGGTTTGTTTGTTGCAAATAGTTTTTTAAACATTTATTACCACTATTTATAATGCTAAAATATTGTTTTTAGCTTGAAAGTACGTTCACAGTAGTAAAAATGCATGAAAATATGGAAATATTTTGTATTTTTAAGCAAAATTTATCCCCCCACTTTGAAATTTCCCACGAGAATGAACATGGGGGCCCCCGAAGTCCCCCCACACTTTTCGGAGGGCTGTGGACAGGCCAGAATGTCGTGCCTTAATTGTTGTATCCGGTGTTATTCGCTACGTGTTTGATAATCAAGTACCTCAGCTGGAGTGATCGAGTGGAGCAACAGGTACGCCGCTACGCGAAATATAGGGCATGACCACTAAACTCGCGCCATACTAGACGTCCCACCGGCATACTACTGGCCACACCTCGAACAGCACAACTTCGGTGATGAATCCCGTCCCCTTTTTAATTCCGATAGCCGTCATAAGGAAAAATACCCACCAGCCCCTATCCACTGAAAAGCATAAAACATAACAGTCAGTTTTTACGGTAATGGAGATTTACACCAGTCGAAGCGTTTCTATATATACATTGAAAATTTTGAGTTTGTAGATTTTATATTTGTATAGATTGTTGTTAATTTGGATGACAATAGTGACATGGCAAAAGTTAACTGGATCAAGCGTTAATCTGCTTATTGATATATAATTTGGATTTAATGTCAAAATTCATGATACTGGCGAAGATCGGCGTTCCATATGACACTTGAAGAATTCGAAAGTCGATCACCAGCAACTGCAGCTGGTTTCAACAACTGTTCATCTGCTACAACAGTAATGACAACAGGTGCGTATAACCAACTATCATCATCTTCGCTGCAACAGCAACAATGTGGTCGTCAACTGCTGATTGTGCGGCACGGCGAACGCGTTGATTTTACGTTTAATACGTCGACTGAGCATTGGATGGATCGTGTTTTCGACGAGAACGGTAAGCTATGCCGTTGTAGATTGTAAAACTATACAAGTACGAGATAATTTTCGAAGTTCAGGCCAAATATTTTCAATGTGTATATGTGAAAAAATTTGCAACCCTAAATTTCAAATTCATCCTACATAATTACCGCATGTTATTGCATCCACGAATGGCTTTCGTATGCTTACAAAGTGATTCTTCCATCGCCGGGAGGCGATGGTACTGCTGTAAGGACATTGTGCAGTATGTTATCGCACGTGCAGTGCAAGTAGTTTTAATATTAATGCACAACCTTGAAATATGTTCCAGCTTATTTGGGTGACGACTCCGGCGATTCAAAGCATGCTATGGATTCAAGGGTATAGTGTTTTTTTTCAATTCTGGGCCACTGTTACTTCGCTTATTGGAGTTCAGTCAGAGCTTTATTAGAGTGTTGTTCTGTTTGTAATTCATTCTGGATACAACCTTATAGGACTTTATTACTCGAAATTGATTGTATATGACCTTGAATGACATATGCTCTTTTCATTATCAGTTGATTTTTGATTATCGGTATTTCTGAAACCGACCTTCGATGTTGCAGGTTCTGAGTTATAATAGTAGTTTAAATAAGTGTATGTGCAACTGCACTGCATGTGTTGCGGGGATAATGTGCTCATGACATCTATCTCAACATAACCTTTTGTGGTTTTGACTACTTTGGTCCTATCTTGGTCCGTGTAACACTTTGCTTCATGTATTAGTTTTGTATTTCGACTATCGTTGAACAAACTGTTGCAGGACCCGAGCTGTGTGCGTTAGAGTTGCCCTCGATTACCTCTGAGCTGCAACGACGCTGCTGCACTGATCCTTAATCCTCCTCATAACGCGAGTTTATAAGAACACACAGGCAAAACTGCGGTACGCAAACGAACTAAACATGTTTTGAGAGTTATGACGTAGTTTGAAGAAAAAATGTTTATCTTATTTCGTGAGAATTCAATAATTAGATAGATTTTGAAACTGATGTCCTCTTATGTTGCGTATTTTCCTGAAATTTCTACATTGAAATAACCAACTTCAGATGCCATAAAATTCCACTCTCTGTCCGAAATTAGGTATTTACACCCGGTTGTTTGGACTTAACTTCCAAGTTGGCATGCTTTGCTAATCCCGCTTCTCTGGCTTACAGCTGTGTTCTAATGATTCCCTAGCATTCCATCCAGATCCACGAGAAACAAAAATATCTGAAATTTTTTATTTTGTTGGGAATAAATTGTTAATGACAGAAACGCGCTATTTTGACCAAAACAATACCATAACCGTAAAAAATTGAATAATTTTTTATTATAGTGCCTGTGCAAACTGCTGCCTGGTAAATTTGTATATTAAGCAAAGATCGAGCAGCAAGGACATTTGCGCTAGCAAATATGTAATTACATTCGGAAGGGTTACTTAGTTATTGGAAAAAAATTTTGTTAGGCCGGGCAAAGTGCATAATGACGGTAGTACATTTCAGTGTCGCTCCTTGACGTCTCCATGACAAAGGGAAGCAATGTTAGTGCTTTTAAGGATAAAATTAACGCGCTAAGCGACCTGATAAAATTCGCTGCTGGAAATAGAAGTATTTTACGACTATTGTCTTTCAAACTTCAACCAAGATTTTTCGGGAAATTTGGACCATATATTCGGAGTCCTTGTTTTCCATGCATACATAATTATGGTATGAAATGTTTATTGCATGCGATAGCGCAATGGTTAAGCTATAATATATCACTAAATTATCACAGTGCACCTCGATGGGTACCTACCTGCAGCTGGTACAGAAGTGCCAAAAGCCCCGATCTGTGCCAGGAGTCTGCCCCCCCCCAAAAAAAACACAAACATATATTTTATGTTTTATCGTGACTGCACACTAACAAATGTTTTCACATCTCACGTGCATACGATATGCTCAAATAAGGACATATATTTTACTTACACTAAGTCAAACATTCTATCTTCGATCCATAAAAAAGGTGAAATGGCT
The DNA here is from genome assembly GCA_030248225.1 of Trileptium ribeirensis. Taxonomy (NCBI): domain Eukaryota; kingdom Metazoa; phylum Nematoda; class Enoplea; order Enoplida; family Thoracostomopsidae; genus Trileptium; species Trileptium ribeirensis. The sequence goes on along the minus strand of JASANE010005469.1, from coordinate 60,949 downwards.
GTTCCACCACCACCCCCTCCCCTGAAAACCGTACATGTCCCTCCATTGAAATTTTTCAAAATTAATAAATACAAAGCTGGAGTTGGAAATGTATACAGTTATAATTGACTTGTCAATCTGAGGACGAATAATCATCAAACAAGATTGAGAAAGTTAGATTTGAAAATTTTTAAAAATGTCAGCTTTTTTGGGGGGGGAGGGGAAGACAAGAGGGTCTGTTGTACCTCCCAAAATTCAGTTTTCTTTAAAAACACTGACTGTTTGGCATGACTGTCTGGCTAGTCCAAACCTCGGAAATTATAGCCGGGGTGCGCCCGGCTCACCTGCCAGGGGCTGCTGAATTTTTGCCCGAATTCGTCGCGTTTAGACGTTTATTTTTCACAGTAGGGGGCTTTGAGCCAGGGGGTACCTCCGTTTTGACGGGTTTCAGCCGAAAATGCACCCCACAATAGCTAGACTGCCAAAAACATGTTTAAAATAAAGCAGCGATTTGTGGGAAATGCGCACAATTATAAACCGGAATGCCGGTTGCATAAAAACACCTTTCCACATCGGACAATTCTAAACTTATTAGGTTTCAGGCTATGGTACGTCACATGTGTCTCATATGCCAATGAAATTTGTTCCATTTTAAAGCACTGCAGCCATTTTATCAGTCCACCGTACCTTTTCAGTCCTAACATATATAAGTCTTAAAAATTTAAAAATTGAATTTTTCGGGGAGGAGCGGGAGGCAGAATTTTTAATTTTTAGCCATTATTACTCAAAAGCGTGGAAATTTGCATGCCACAACCTAATATTATAAACTATTGAGTTTTAGGCTATACTAGGCACCCAATTGAAGGCTAACTGAACTTTCTGAAAACATGAAAATTGAAATTCTAACTCTTTTCGAAGTAATTTTGGCCAAAATAGGACCTTTTATGCCATTAACATGAAATGGTTTCCGCTATAAATTAAAAACGCATTACTAAAATAGACTTAGTGTAAGTTGAACAGCAGTGTAAACATTTAAACAACAATTAAACATTAATGCAAAAAGCACATTATCAAAAGAACAATTTATGCTTATGCCTCGAATGGTTAATACATATATAAGTCTTAAAAATTTAAAAATTGAATTTTTCGGGGAGGAGCGGGAGGGCAGAATTTTTAATTTTTAGCCATTATTACTCAAAAGCGTGGAAATTTGCATGCCACAACCTAATATTATAAACTATTGAGTTTTAGGCTATACTAGGCACCCAATTGAAGGCTAACTGAACTTTCTGAAAACATGAAAATTGAAATTCTAACTCTTTTCGAAGTAATTTTGGCCAAAATAGGACCTTTTATGCCATTAACATGAAATGGTTTCCGCTATAAATTAAAAACGCATTACTAAAATAGACTTAGTGTAAGTTGAACAGCAGTGTAAACATTTAAACAACAATTAAACATTAATGCAAAAAGCACATTATCAAAAGAACAATTTATGCTTATGCCTCGAATGGTTAATACATCATAAAATACATCTATAATACTGAATGACAAAGTCTGATATAATACAGTTTTGAAGGTTAAATAAAAGTTTGCAATTTTAGGATATGGTTATTCATGTCCGGATTATTTTATATATCCCGTAATCTTACCCGAATATGGTAAGCTATATCCCTACCCACCACTGGTGCCATATCCTTCTTAGTTACCCTCGCTTTTAACTATGTTGAACCGTACCTGGGGGTAGAGTTTATTTCGTACTTGAAATAAGTGCATGTGCAACTGCACTGCATGTGTTGCGGGGATAAATGTGCTCATGGCATATATCTCAACATAACCTTTTGTGGTTTTGACTACTTTGATCCGTGTAACCCTTTGGTTCATATCTGGATTATTTTATATATCTCGACTCCCCCAGAAACGGCCGCGTCATCAAACACGGGCTAACTTATGAGTCCAGGAAAGTGTCATACTCTTCCCTAATACACTCTTGGTTTCATCAATTGAACACTCTCATAAGGTATGGTAGACCACTGAATTTCGATATCCCCGCCAATATTGTATTATTGCAGCAGATCAAAAGGGTCAGTTCCGACTCCTTCCACGTTTATTAGGAAATCCGTTGATTTTGGACCGGTGACAATATCCCTTGGTAACCTTCTATCACCATGCATGATTTGGTGGTTTTCATTTTATGGTTTAACGTTTTGGATCTGTGTAGGTTGGGGTTTTGGAGGTTGTTGCAAGCCATGACATGATTGATTCCAGCGTATATGAACAGTATGGCAACAGTATGCCAATTTTTAAATTAACAGCATAGTGAGTTGAATTAGCGTATCGAATACTTCTAGCTTGTTAGAGTGTTAAATACGAACGGTATCCGTGTATGGGTTCATTGATTACATATCCAGTGCACCAGACAGACATTATAGAGGAACTATAGCAAAAAAATTTCTTCAATTTTTCTCCGGGCGGACGTTTTAGTCAAAATACAATAGCTCCTTTCTACCCTTGAGTCGCGCGATAGAGCAATCGAAATCTTAATCTGTACGTATTTGTGATTTTTAGCTGTAGACAAAACGTATTCTGGTATCTTACCTCCGAAATAATGCTGTGAAGCAGCTCGGGTCATGCGGGAAGGGGCCTGATAAATCATGTATATTATTTTGACTAGTGGAGCAGATTTTCAGTCAAATTAGGTTCATTTTTTCGAGCGAACAAAGCATTAGGTATAAGATTGCATACAATGCTTTGCTACTTTGCTCATTTGGGTTTTCAAATCGGCCCTTAAACCCCGTAATTAAGAAAAACTCTCATTATATCCATAACCATTTCAGCTATACCGGTGAAATTTGATCTCATTTTGTAGAGCAACTCATCTCTAATGGTGTTTTGCTATTATTTAAGCTGCTGGTTTGGGTCAAAATGGTTTATTGAATTGGCCATGGACCGTGAAATACATGAAAGCATATCACCATAACCGCTGGTTTTACATGTGTGATACTGTGCTTTTTTGCATCCATGCTCTGCGTAGCTTTGAATCGTGTGTTGCTATTGTGGTTTCATACATGGCAGGGTTGGTTCATACTGGATTTTTAAATACGCAGAATACACAGAGACTGTAAAATCTTTACAACCATTGGAGCGATATTTGTGATATTGACTTATTTTGAACAATTCATCTTCTACAGTACCAGCCAAAAATGACTGTCGGTCGCTCGAAATATGTTTAATATAAAAATGGAATTTATTATTAATTTAAACAGTTTCAAAATCTCGAGCGCGCCACTCAGTCGAAATGCGATGGTTATTTCTGGTGCGTACTGTACGTACCTGCAAACCGTGTGCTGCTATTGCAAGCATTTACGCTTCAGGGGTGGGTCAAAATTGGATTCAAATGTGCCGTCTGGCCCAAATACACGATAACTGTAATATTTTCACAACAGGACGTGTGGTGTGGAAGATATCGTACATACTTTGAACTGCAATCCAGTCTCCTATTCAGCTGTGCACGCAGTCTTGCTATTGCGCTGACCTACTGTGCAGCGCTGTGGCAAAGTATGTTTTCAAATGTGTCTGTAAGACACTAAATACACAATAAATGGGTATAAAATTCAATACTGATTTACCACCTTGGTGAAAATACAAGCTACTTTGTATAGTAATGCATAGAATTTCCTTGTTAAAAATCACAAAACAACTCCTGCCATAACAGTTCACCTAGTGTACTCAGTGCTAACCGAAACTTGTATCTAGTATTCGGAGAAGAAACTGCCCATTGCTACCGCTGGCCATCATAAGCATAAAATTACTCACCTCACCTAAAATGACATAAGCTATTATATGTTTTCTGTTCCAGAAGCACTTGAATGTGTACAGCATTTTTACAAAATTTCTGCAAAGTTTTTGTAATCCGTACTGATGTACGCAACGGATTAGAAAAACAAAGAGAATAACCTAAAAGTACGCAGCTGGCTTTTCTTTTCGCTGAAAATTTTGGTAGGCGGCATGAACTGTTCGTGGGTAGTATGGATCTAGGGCTCCGGGTTTCAGCAAGTGGCGTGAACTTGCATGGGGCCCTTATTTGAACCATTGGCTTCGAAATCATTTTGAAAATCCTGTTTTTCATAACAAAAATCACGAAATTGGTGATAAATGGCCTTCGAAATGGTTCTAAAACTGTTGTATTGAGGTTAAAAGCAAATTTTAAGTAAATCTAGAAGCAAATTTTAAACAAATCTTTTTACGTAATGTAATCGAATTAGAAATGGAATTTTTGCTAAAAATTTGTCAGATATTTATGTCAACTGGGTGTGTTTTTACCGGTGGGACGGGGAGCAAAAATTTTGTCAGGCCGCGACCCGGGTGCATCGGTAGGTATATGTGCCAGGGTGCACCGAAAACTGCTGAAATGTCCCAACTCCCTCACTCAACTTGGCATAACGTTTCCAGGCTAGATTGCTCGATATCTCAATTTGATATCTAAAAATAATAATGTATAAAAATAATTTATTGAACTCAAACAAAATTGGTGAGTGCAGTTTAAAATGTAAAGAAAGTTGAACAATTTCAGAGCTCTCCAACCCTGATTTGTTGTTTCAGGATGTGTTTTATTTTTAGAAATGTAGCACAATTTAGGGCGTGCCGAAACTTTGCTACGAGGCTACCGGGGGCTGTATTCAGTGTGTACCATTCTCTATTCATTGAAGATCCCAGTATTGTGTGGCCCATGTTGTGCGATGTGATATATCTTTTGTTACTTAAACACATTTTGTTTGCATAACTTTTGCAGTTATATTTAGGTAAATACCAGCGATTAAGCATCAATATGCCACGAGTTTTACCGCATCGTGAAGATGGTTTTGTTCATTATGCAAATGATTCTCCACTAACTGAAATCGGCTATCTCCAAGCAAAATTAGTTGGTATGTTACTTATATATTATTGAACCAAAGCTAGCGAAGTTTCCACTGAGGGTGCTAGAGTGAAAAATGGTGGCAATTTTTCCAATTTTCATCTGTACCTGTAATTCTTAGCGGATGGTTTTCGACAATTTTGTGTTCGATACAATCGTAGCGGCCGAAATGGCCGAAAACTGAGTTTTAAGGGATTTTTACGAAATATGAGTTTACTGTTAATAGCTAATTACCTCTGTTTCGTGTTCCAAATTTCACTAATAGCTAATTAGTATATATAACAATAGCTCAGTATTTCAAGCATAGTGGTAGAGCATTTATCAACGGCAATACTGTTTCGCACAGTCAATTAAGCACATTGTGCTCAACATTATATACGTTCCCAATAACATTTAATATGTGACAAGACTGTTCCCTCTCAGGAGTTTCTTTTTCCATAACCTTAAAGGGCATTTTCCTACCAGTAAACATGTTGTTGGAATCTCAACGAAACGCTCAGGCCGTTCCTGTGACATTCAGACATTCCATATCTATAGTAAAAGTACTGTTTTATAGCTAGAGAAAAATGACCATTACAATATTTTCCGTTCGCCATGGTCTCTTTGTGTTTTGTGATCAATTCGTGGTGTAGATTGAGAAGTTGTTACAATCGTGTGTTTTACAGGTGTGTTATTTTAAGGTGTGATTAGTAGTAACTAGGGTTGGCCATATATTAACCTATTCGGTATTCGATCGAATAGCTCTACTGTTCGGCCAAATACCGAATAGTATAAATAAGGTTCTTTATAAGGTTAAAAGTAAGATTGCAACTATTTTTTAACCAAAATTATAACCTCAGAAAGCGTTTAAAATTTAAAATTGTGGCAAAAATTTAAATATTTTATGTAAATTGAAGTGTATTAGCTACAGAACAAAAATTTTGCAAATGGCAGTCGGTTTTTCTAGAAGGCACCGAAAAATATCAGGGCTGCCACCAGGTAGGTTAAGCCAGAAACATATAAAATGTATATTTTTTAATATATCCTATCAAAGTAAGCTGAGCAAATCTCTATCATGAAAATATTACTAATGAGATACGACAGATCAAAAATATTTTTTGGATAACACGACAGCGACAGTGTACCGCTGGTTACAACGGCCTATTTGTATCGTTAGCATTTATTAAAAACTGTGCATTGCGTACATAACAATCATAACAGTTCGGCCAACGGCAGTTCATCGTCACTTTGGGCGTCGGCACTTTCACTTCTACTGTCATCATCAAATTCCGACTCCTAGCATTACTCGTCGATCTGTACACGTTCTGAATTTGTGGATTTTGATTTGTTCTAAAAAAGACCAGTATCGTTGTGGGATTGATAACGTTCTGCAAAACTTCATCAGTTCATTTTTCTTCCCTTGTGAAATTGCAAGTGTAGGACCGTGGTGGCAAATTAACGTATCTTTGCTTTGTCGAGTTCGTCCAACCACAATCTCGCAACGATGCGTTTCGGAGTAAAAATCGTTACGGAATTTAGTAACTCCGAGCGATCGAACTGCAAATGCCGAACATTTTTAAATGGTATGGCAGGGCGACGACCGGTAAACAGCTTCGCTGCTATAAACGTTTTATATCACTAAGCTATTCAAAGAAGAGCTCATAAACAGTGCACGGTTTATTCGGTCGAGCTAGTTTAATAATATTTATCCAGTTATCGAGCCAATACACTGCTATATTTTAGCTGCTGCGCCGATAGTGGAGCGAATGGTATCACATTCCATTTTGGTATGGCGTGAAAATTTCTGATTAATAGTTTCTATAGTACACGAACTTCGTACTACATGAAGCAATGCTTCGGCAACATACATGTTTCTGTTCTCACCACCGCAACTATCTCAGAACATAAATATTCTAGAGACAGTTTCTGGCAGCATGGCGATATATTTCAGTAGACACGATGCTATTTCGACTGCTCCCCTGTTATGGCTGTTAAATTCAGCTTTGAACGTCTTCTTTTGTTAACAATCCATGTTTTCGTATTTGCTACACTTTGTGCAATGGTCTTTCTTTGGATGACATATCGATATTCTGTATTTTCGAACAATTCGACTGTATAATGAATATGAAACAGGATTGGTACTGCGCTCTCCACAAAACTAAACATATAGGTGGTGCATCTGCGTTTTGAATTTCAAAAGCTTCTGAATAAACGCGACTTGTGGGCACTCTACAGTAATCGCTTAGATCCCGTGGGAATGAGTTGATATGTTCCTGCACCAGTCGAATTTGGTCGTCAGATAAATGTTTCAATACTTGAATATGCTGTCCGTCATTATGCTTGCCGGCTGGAGTTCGTTGAGGAAGCCGCACACAGATTTTTCACTAATGTCCATAGAAAATTTTTTACAAAGTTGTAAGCGTTGTTGATTGTCAGTAAAATAATTGCTGTTTCGTTTGCTGCCGCCGTGATGTGGTTGGCTCTAATGTAGTTATGCCACGTGGAGCGACGCTCAATACTCGATCGCATATTTACACCGGTTTGTGGTTACATGAGTAACAGTCTAGAAATATCCGCTTTCTTTACTTCGCTTATACACATATACTTACGCTTAGAACAGTCCACTTGTTTAACTGTTCTAGTGCTATTTGTTTGCCTTTACCAGTAAAGTATGCTTCTCCATATTGTCGTGCTGCCCTGTTCATCTGCCACTTTGCTAACTTTCTGCCGCCGGCACTCTCATACATGTCATCAACCACTGATGAAACCATCAATGAGGCAGAATTTTTAATTACATTGTTGGTGCGGTCGGTTTCTGGCTCGTCAGCCACTTGCGTAGTCTCTTCGTTCTTGCTGCATTTCTCTCTTTGGTCGTAATCTGGATCGTCTTTTTCCTAACGTTGCTATCTGAAGTTGACTCCGCCATACTCCGGAACTGTCTTTTATGTTGTTTCGGTAATCGCGCAGTCAGCATGGTTTCTCTGACGATTTAAATTGGTACTTTAAAGCTTCATGAACCACGTCGACATGTGCTTCATAACAACCTTTTTCGAAACTAGTTATACAAGTGCTCTAATGCATGCCGAAATGTCGCATGGCTGTTGCTCAGAAGCTCATATATTCTAGAATATGTTAAACGCTGTAATGTCGGATGGTTTAATCTATCCATACTTATCGCAGCCAAAGTAATAAACTAGTATTCTGCCAGCAACTGTTTTTCCGTGAAATTCATCTGGGTTGACAGTGCTAGCTGGCCAAGCTGGAATATTTTTTTTACCATGCATGCAAATCAGATAGTCGTAGGTAGGCATTATAGAAACTATGAAACCTAGAGCAAATCTATTTGAACAAATTAACCAATGTATACAGACCTCAATTTTTAAAATCAATTTCAGTCGTATTTTAATTGGTTTTAACCCGCTATTATGGATTTGGTGATAAGTTCAAATAGCTGTGATAAAGGCCAATTATTTAGCACAGTCTGTGCCGAGGCATGTAATCGATGCAAATAAGCAACGTCAGACGTCAACGTTTGTCTACTTGAAACAAATCATTCTTACATTGAAAAAACTATGCATGAGATAGGGCCGCTGCTTGGATCACTACAGTATATATACTCTATAGGGCTGTTGCTCTGAGATAGATGCTAAAAATCGTCTATCTCCATAAATATAGAACTGCTATGATACAGTTTTTGCATAGATTATAGCACATCTCATGGGCGATCATATGTCGCTGAAACTTGGAAATGTATGAAAAACACGAGATAGGGCTTTTGCTCAGATCAGCGACGTCTTAAAACTCATGTATGTTATGTATATATGAGATGATTTCGCTGTTCGGTATTCGCCCGAATTATTACTAACGGGATATTTGGTATTCGGTAGTTCTCTAGCAGTAGCACTTGTTTTTTGTCAGTGAGGACTGTAGATATGGACCGATAATGACAATGTCACAATTTTAAAGGCTAGTCGCCTGTATTGTATACGTACTTTTGTTTTGAATTATCCTACTGAGTCGTATGGGATGCGTGCGTCAGACAAAATTCAAATCGTAGACCGCTGTAATTCATATCCTTTACTAAAATATAGACCGGTAAGATTCAAATCGTAGATCGGGGTTATTGCGCAGCGAGCGAAGTGGTCAAGCATGTTTTGTATGCTTTCTGATAACATTATCGTGTCCGTCGGCTTGCCAGGCCAGTTATTTCAAAATTGTTATCTTAGGAACGAATGAAGATATTCTCATGGGGTTTTTTGCATGTGATATCCTATAGTCTGGCATCATATAGGTTTCGTCTACGCGGCTCACGCATGGTATATGGTAGGCCTTTCTAAAGAGGGTACCGATCAATTTTTGCAACTGAGTCAAAATACATTTTAAGTTATATCTCAAAGCTTAGGCGTCATATCAAAAATAGCTAAGTTGCCGCACCGCTCAGAATTTAATTTTTTTTGGCACGACAACGTTAATCTGTGTACATGGCACGACAGCGTAATCTGGGTCCAAACGTCTTTCAACACTGGTTATGGTTAGTGTTAAAATCATTCGGTATGAACCGTTTTTGAAGCGAGGTTTCCATTGAGGTCGGGTTTCTAAGAAGAAAATCGTGAAAATCTCTTTTGTGTGTCGCTGTCATTCATAACTCATCTGATCGACGGATTTCGATAAAAATTTTTTGTTCGACAGCAAAAAGGATAATGTGCCCTTGCGTTCGACGCTGACACTTCCTACCTTATCATCAGGGTCAAAATTGAAAAAACTGGTTTTTAAGGGTTCTTTGTCAAATCTGAGCATACGGGCAGCAGTGTTTCAGAGCCCATATCTCGCCACATAGGGCTCTCTTCTAAAAACGCAGAATCAATCTACAACATTGCTGACCACGATTTTTCTCTACGGAACCACTCCTTGGGCCCCTGTAAGCCCGAATATGGTTCCTCGACCCTTTGCCAGAAATAGCAATCTTTCAAATTTGAGTATGCGTATCTTTGTCTTACAGTAAGATAGCTTTTCTGGATTTCAAGAATTTTAAGGTCGACGAACCCACTTCCAAAGTGTAGCGGGAGTGTTTTCATTTGTTTTTGCTTGTATTGCGGGCAGGGCATCAAGATTGGTCTATATGTTTATATCGATCATTTGCACGCTGCATACGATGGTTTTGTTATAAGAACGTAGTAGAGATTGTGCGTTGCAAGATTGAAAGCTTTTAAATTCCGTCTCTCTCTGTGTGTGTGATCAGCCATAACTCGGGAATGAGTTAACCGATTTTCATGATCTTGGGTTCATTTGAACCGGCATTGTCCTTTTTTGATTTGGGGGTCTGGTTCTGGGATCCTGGGTCAAATGTGTGTTTTTTACCCCATTTTAGTACCCTTCACGGAAGCATGGTTATTTTTATCTTAACCTTCGATTTTTTTCTCTGGTTGGTTTCATTTCATTGTAGAATAATAAATGCCGATATCTCTTTTTTATTTTTCGATTAATGCTCCGATTATAGGGTTTGTGATATGGCACCCTCGTAATTTCTCGACTCAAAATTAGAAAATTTGTTCTGACGTCATGGGCGGCTGAAAAGTTTTACTTGGGTGTTTTCGGGCATCGGAAACTCATTGCCATTGTTGATGTTGCTTTGCGACCCATGGTTCCATTTACACGGGAGTATAGCGCCCCCATGGTTATCGACATAAAATTCCTAATTTTATTGTGACGTCCTGGGAAGGCTGATATCTTGCACTTGGGGGGTTTTCATTCAAGGGAAGGTTCTTGCCTGTGATAATTTTGTTCTAACTTGTGCGGTAATATGTGATATCCACATATAGCATATGGACGTTCGAAGTATGCTATTGAGGGCTGATTGGCTGTGCACGCAAAAGGTGTAGGTGTACCTGATAGAGTTACTAGTATAGAGACAAGTACAAATACTTGATGCGTTGTCGATTGTTTTCGATGGGGTTTAGTTTTAGGGGTTTTAGGTTTTAGTTGTTTTGTGAAGTTTTACGTTTTCAATGGCTCAAGGCTCCCAGAAATTTTACGATGGTATATGCATCAAATACAGCTTGTTACAGGTGATTACACAAAATAATAGATAAAAATGAAACTGCGCTCTCCCCGTTTGACTCTCACATACGAGATACTAGTCTAGGTGTATTGTGAACAGTCTGCAATGAATCGTGAAACGCTACAAATTATTTCTGACACAAAGTCGAAATGCTGAATTAATGCAATCTATTTTAGGGCGTGCTCTGCGTGATGCGGGTGTTAAAATCAAATGCGCATACGCTTCGCCAGCGTATCGATGTGTCCAAACATGTGCAGGACTGCTGAAAGGTACGTAAGTGCGTTACTGTTTTGCTTATATTTTTATACGCAATATATACGGTAATTCTGATTGCATTATGGGGGTAACCGGCTTGTAACGGAATCCTGTTTTACAATGATCCAAATATTAGTTTTCAAATTTATTTCAACAACGGAAGCACAATAACAAATGAGCGTACATGGGGATAAAGCAGCGTTTAAGTTGATATGTGGTGAAAATGGAGAATTCTCATTTCAACATACATCCTGTTTGTTTGTTGGATCACACTCGATTAACTGTACTGTTCACCACAAACTGGAGGCGCAGGCCATTGTTCATTAACCAGGAGATATGCTTTTATCTCAGTAAAAACAACTTAGTTAACTGCTACATTTTATTTCTTTTTCGATAGTTTCTTCATATCAATTTATACGAATTTTTATCCGCGTGGTTTCGTGCAGTAATTTTACAAGGACAACATTTGATAGAGATGTAGCTGAGGTTACTTTATTTTTAGGAATGCAGGTCAGCGACGTTCCAATCCAAATTGAACCAGGACTATTTGAATGGTGCGGGTGGACGAAACCAGATCTACCAGTTTGGATGAAACCTCGTGAATTTCTCAAGCAGGTACGCTTAATTTATTGGTAATATATATTTGCCATCTTCTATGTATACGCACTGATATTGGTTCGGTTTCGCGTTTAGGGAGATTCTAATGCCGTTTGTTATAAATACAGCGGCCGCAACTATAGATATCATTCGAAATAAGAGTTGCTTATTTTTTATGTTATAGTACGTACCGCTGAGAAAAATTGGTATCATGAAACTCTGATATTGTTTTAGTTCTCCCGGCTTTGCTGTTGCCAAAATGTTTGATATACCGATTAAATTGTTCCAAATGTACTAAACTGAAAAAATTATTTCCGCACATTGAAACTGTAAATATTGCACTGCACCAGTGCAACAAAATAAACAGGCACTGGACACCTTTTTGTAAAAATTGCCGTCAAACGAAACACTGTTAGTGCTGATGTTCTCGAAAAGTCGTAATTGTAAGTTTTGCACTTTCGACTGGCATACCTATTTGAGATAAACCCTAGTTGTGTTTCGTGTAAAAACCACTAATCGCATTAATATACTAGTATCTCGCATGCGAGGGTGAAACGGAGCTAGTGTTACTTTTTTAACTTACTACTTTGTGTAACCACCTGTGACATTCTGTGTTTTATGCATATACCACTATAAAACCTCTAGAACTCTGAGCCCATTGAAAAACCTAAAACCCTGTCGATCCTAAACCCATCAAAAACAACTGATAACGCTTCAGGTATTTGTGCTGGCTTCTAGATTGTCAAACTATCGTATGTACAGCACCAAAAAGCTATATATAAACTATTCTTAACTGAACACAGACTATATTCTGAAAATCGAGCTCATTGATCCTAAACTCATTGAAAAACATGAAGTATTCACGATGGACTCTGGATAACCAAATCACTGTATTCGGCCTTCAAAAAACCTGTATAGACTATTCTTGATGCCGTACACGCCATACATAACCAATCAAAATTAAACGCACTGCATTTTGCTGGCTAGTCCAAAGTGGGGGCGGGGTGCCACCGGCAAAACGGAGGTACCCCCGCCAAAATCCGCCACCCCCATCAGATGAGCCGGGGGCCACCCGGCTATACTTTCCGAAGTTTGGTGTAGCCAGTTTTGGAAATCGGGTTCGTCCACTGGTAAACCCATGACACTCCATGAAAAGGTTTAATATAGTTAAATTGGACTCTAGGTAGGAAAGCCATTTTATCCAGTATGCTTGGCAACCTAAAATAGACAGTCATTGTAAACTAAAACATACAATAACAGCCAAAATTTGAAAATCGCTATTTCTGTCAACGGGTCGACGAAACATATTCAGGTCCACAGCAGCCCAGGGAGTGGTTCCATAAAAATTCATGTCAAACACTGGTTCCCATATGGTCGGATTTGCAATGAATCTTTAAAACATGTTTTTGCCATTTAGAACCGGGAGATAGGTTCGGAGCTGTTCGCGTTAAACTAAAGGGCGCACCATCATCAGTTGATATCGAATGGAAAATTTATCGAAATCAATCCATCCGAAGATCAGTTATGAATGACAGCGACAGACAAAAGGAACTTTTCATCAGTTTCTCTTTTGCACCTTGAGTGGAAGCTCTGCTCGCTTGGATCGTTCCGTGTTAAATGTTATTGTTCCAGAGATTAAGGTCCATGTTGTATAGGAATTATTTAAAATTGACGCACATAATTAGGTTTATCGGGTGGTCAAATAATTTTTATTTCTATATTTTTAATACTCGGATCTATAGCATTCGTCCGTTAAAAACGGGTAAAATGTGTACGTTTGTTCCTAAATTTTCACTAGAAAACGCATCGATGGCTGTGTTTTGATGGCGAATCATGTCATTTGTTGCTAATTAGTACTATACTTTGTACAGAGAACAAGCGAATGTTTTTATATTAGGCAAATTCAAAACGGGTTTGGTGAAACAAACAATCGTCTAGGATTATCTGGTCAATAATAACATACAAGGAAATGCAGCTATCGAAAGTTGTTTGTTCAATTTCAAATGTTGTCGATGGCTTCTTGAAACGGTCATCAGAACGTAATGTAACGTAGTGGAGATTGTGTATTGCAGGGGCGGAAGCTTTTAAACTCCATCTGTGTGCATGTGTGTGATGCGGCATAACTCGGGAACGGCTTAACCGATTTTCATGACCTTGCGCTCATTCGAATCAGCATGGTTTGTAGATCCCCTAGCGTCTTTTGATTGGGGGTCTGGTTCCGGGGTCAAGGGTCAAAATGTGTTTTTTGCCCCATTTTAATATCCTTTACGGAAGCAAGGTTATTTTTACTAGCTTTCTAATTTTTTTCTCTGGTTGGTTTTATTTCATAGCAAAACGATAAATGCCGATGTATGTTTTTGTTTTTCGATCAAGGCTCCGGTTCTGCAGTTATGGGGTTTGAGGTATGGCACCATCGTGGTTCCTCGACCCAAAATTACAAAATTTGTTCTGACGTCTTGGGCGGCTGAAAAGTTTCACTTAAGGGTTTTCGGGGATGTGAAACTCATTGCCTGTGTTGGTTGTACTCTGAGACCCTTGGTTCCATGGGTGCGGGTTATGGCGCCCCAATGATTCGGGGTCAGAGGTCAAACGAGGGTTTTTTAACTCATTTTAGTACAATTCACGGAAATAAAGTTATTTTTATCTTAACTTTCGATTTTTTTCTCTGGTTGATTTTATTTCATAGTAAAATGATAAATGCCTATGTCTCTTTTTTGTTTTTCGATTATTACTCCGGTTCTGGCGTTATGGGGTTTGAGATATGGCACCCTCGTGGTTCATCGACCCAATATTCAAAAATTTGTCTGACTTCCAACCCCCAGGTGAAAAGCTTCACTTGGGGGTTTTCGGGCATGGGAAACTCATTGTCGATGTTGGTTTTGCTGTACGACACATTCCATGATACGGGGGTATGGCGCCCCCAAGGTTCGGGGTCAGAGGTCAAAATGAGGGTTTTTACTTTATTTTTGTACCCTTCACGTAAGCAAGATTATTTATATCGTAACTTTCGTCTGGTTGGTTTTATTTCATAGTAAAATGATAAATTCCGATACCTCTTTTTTGTTTTTCGATTAAGGCTCCGATTCATGGGGTTTGAGGTGTGGCACCCTCGTGGTTCCTGGATCCAAATTCGAAAATTTGTTCTGACATTCTTGGCGGCTGAAAAGTTTTACATGGAGGTTTTGGGGCATGGGAAACTCATTGTCGGTGCTTATTTTGCTCTGCAACCGATGGTTCCATGGGTACGGGGGTATGGCGCCCCTGTGATTCATCTACCCAAAATTCCTAATTTTATTGTGACGTCCTGCGAGACTGGTAGCTTGCACTTGCAGGGTTTTCGGGCATGAGAAACATATTGCCGGTGTTAGTTTTGTTCTTACTTACTTGTGCGGTATTGTGTGATATCCACATATAGCATATCGATGTATGCTAGCGAGAGCTGATTGGCTGTGCACGCAAAACGCGTAGGTATACCTATGCTTCACTATGTTCTGCAATCTCGATAGAGTTACTAGTGATACCATTCCGGTGTCGCTGTTGTGACACTGTTGCTTGGACAAATCCGACCTGTTTCATTCTGCACTTTGCAGTTAGGATTGTTGTTAACGGAAAATGATTCCCAGAATTATTGTTTTAAAGGGCATCAACGTTAACGTGAAGTACACTCCAGTCTATGCGACAACCGATCTGTCCGTGCACGAATCGATCGAATTTTTCTACTCACGATCACATCGAACGGCGAAGAAAATTCTTGACATCAACGCCAGCGACAAAGGTTTGAAATCTTTTTAGTTTTATTTTGCTTTACTATTCTAAACTGTGTTGAATGTCCGTGGATTTACTCGTACCCATTGGTTTGGTAAATGTGGACACTTACTGTGTCCTTTGCTTGGATGCCTTTCGGCATTTTGACTTTTTTGAAAAACACTCGTTCGTAGACAGAAAAAATTGGATCTATTGTCTAAAATGTGATTTAAGAGGCAAAAAATATGATAAGTAAAATTTTAATTTATATTATATCTCAATCATAACTACATCAGCAACGTTTTATGCACGATCTACTAAACACTTTAATGGTTTACTTTACATTATTGAAAAAACACGAAAAATTGTCAATTTTAAATTAAGAACATCTCCACCTGTTCATTGGGTATGTGGTCCGTGTTTCCAAATCATTAACACCAACTTATCGGCGTGGCAAAGCTTTCCACAAATGTGGATGTCAGACGCTTCTACTTTGTTGCGTTAATTGCTATAATTTTAGACATGTTGCTAGATATCCACTTTAGTCATAGTATAGTAGTATAGTAGATACATCGAGTATTTTTCGAGTTTAACTGATATTATACGCACATGCAATTTTTCGGTATTGTTATTTCGTTACCCATGATGTCAATTTGCAGCGGCTCCTTGGCGTTGGCCCTTTATTAAGGTGTGTCGAGAGCATTTAGATATATCAAGTGCTTTGGGATTGGGTTTCATTTAAAGTAATTCAGCTGATTGGAAAATCAATGGTTTTAGGCACATGCTGGTTTGTATAGTTATGTAGAACAGAGATAGTATGTGCCCTTTGTATCGACTTGAAACCATGTATATCCAGGAAACCGAATTGATCATTTTAATTGATAATAGTCCTTAGCGAGTTTATTCGTAACTTAAGTGTTTAGCCAACAATTTGCTTTCAGATGCCGTTATTCTACTTGTCGGCCATGCGGCTACTCTAGACGTATCTACACGCCAGCTTCTCGGCAAAGAACCCCGTACAATCCAAGACTTTTATGCATTCCTTCATAAAGTACCTTATCTCGCTGTCGGAAAACTTCAAGAATTACGCTCCAGTGTTCCACTACAGCCCCAGACCGTTGCGGCCGGTTCCAAGACCAGCTCTACTGCGGTCAGTCGATGGGTCGTTGCGGAATCTCCGGTGTTGCCCCTAGTTCATCAACCAAATTCCGGGTTTGATTGGAAGGCAAGTATTAAAATTTGAAGTTTAATGTAATTGTTAATTCTAAAATGCTTAAATCATACTGCATGCACGTTGTATAGTTTCAAGTGAATGACTCGAAGATGCTTTGTGTTGTGATTTTTGACGCGTAAAGCTTTTGTAACTTGTAACATTTTTGCATACATGATATTGTAACATGAATTGAGAGACAGTTAGGGATATCTTGGATTTAGGGACGAGCATTTGGGTTTCGGGCAAGTGCAGAACAATAATTATGAGAGATCTGGAAGAGTGGCTCCCGCCACCTCCCATAATGGACAGGATAGTGTTCTAATAATTGAATATTAGCACAAGTGTGAAATCTAGAAGCAACATAACTCCAAGATTTCCTTTGTTTAAAGCTTTGTGTATAATTCAAACAAAAATGACTAACTTCTTACCCTTGTGATCATAACGTAATGTTTGTTTTAATTCTAAAAAGCAAACTTTATCATATTTTCATGACAGTGAGCAAAGTCAACATAATATGTTGTGGTGTCTGTTTTTGTGAATAAGTTTTTGTTGGGTGTATGTTTTGTATGCGTTTTACACAAGGTGATGGATGAAGAATTGATAGCTGCGGCAACCATATTGAATAAACTAATGTAGATCGACGCTGATACTACCAACAGTTCATGATGGCTTCTTGAGACGAGCATGGCACCTCTCGCCATCACCATATTAACGCGCCGAACATGTCTCGATCTGTTTCGACCTTACCCTCTCACTTTTGAGGAGGTCATGATACCATGGGCCAACATTTGTTCCGACCTCCCCTCCCCACAGTTTTGAGGGGCGTTTGAAAAATCTTTTTCCTCGATTCCTATAGTTTTGGTGGAGGGGTCGAGAAAAATTTTTTTCAAAGAACCCCTCAGATCTACGGGGAGGGGGGTCGGAACAAATTTCAGTGTATGGTACTCGTGAATTTGCGGATTTGAATATAGTTTGTGTTCATTTGGTTGCATAATTGAGGTCTTACACACCATGCGTATAGTGTTTTCCTTTCGTAATAATATCAAGATTACATATTATCGGTAGACATATTACAACAATTGTCTTTTAGCTGGTCCTAATATACAACAAAATAATTATTCCTCTGATGCCGCTGTTTTAAGTATCAAACCGTACACGTTCAAGCTTCATGAGTTTGATTTTTAGCGCTGCCTTCTTTCTATAAGTCACCAAGTGATTAATCAAGAAAGTGGTAGAAATACAATAAACAGCAGTACTCGCCAGAAATGAGCGCTCGAAAAACGTCAGTAATTTCTGGCGAGTACTGTATTAGGTGTAGACAAGGAGCGCAACACAATAGCAATAAATCCGTTGCGCGATGCGTTGATCCATAATGCTTGGTTTTAATGAAATGGTCATGTTTGTATTACAATGCTGGTCGTTTAATCTGCGTGGAAAAGCATATCCAAAATATATTGAAATGTAGCAGATTTTTTGAGTTAATTAAAGACGCCAGAAAGTAATTAACTCACGAAAACCGCGCCAACGAATAAAGAAAACAGATATAACTATCTGTTGAAGATTTTCGTGGATACAATTACTCGTAAAACAGTAGCACTTCTAGAAGATCATTTGGATCACAACTAATATCCTATTCTATGCGTGTTTACTGTGTGCTCCACTTCTGAAAAAATTACCGATTGCTGCAGAAATTATTTGGTGTTTCTCAAAAATCATGCCGCAGCAGGGACATAATTTTTGCAATTATTAAAGTTAAGGTAAACGCAACTGTTGCAATTTATGTCGCGTTTTTTCTTTTGCATTATTATTTTATTTTGTTTTTGGTATTTGATTCAAAAACATATTTAGAGACTTATTGCTATTTTACGGTAGTGGCTAACCACTAATAGCAAGTGATATGCGCGCTTTTTTGTACTAAAACTATATTATAGGCGACAAACTTATATATAACTACCTAATAGTGGCTATATTTTTTATTTGGTATATTTCAACTTGGAACCGATATCTGCGATACAGGGTAAGTGATATAATGTCACATTAAAATCTTGATTTCACCGTTGCAACGTGTTTTTGGTCAAAAGCGTTACGTTAGCGATAATCTAGTTTTGTTTTAGGTGATGCTGTCAGGACCGTGACGAAATAATGCCGTGGATCGAACAATATCTCACCAACTGGATACCAGTCAAGTCAAAAATCAGCCAAATAATAATTATTGTCTAAAATATTTCGAGTACTTTTGTTACGGATGCGTATTTACAATAGTAATTGTTATAGCTACGAATATTATGTGCTATTTGCGCGTGTACTGCTTCCGGGGTTTTCCTTTAACTGAAAACAAAATGGTAGGGGCTCTTGGTGGTTTTCTCTCGAGGGAGAGACTTTTTAATACGTTAGCACTCTCGTTGTTGCATGGTATTACTATAATTACTAGTGCAATAAGTACGATAATATATACAACAGTATAACGGAAAACCACAAGCTGCAATGCACGATATATAGCCGCACCGAATCACAGAAAAATGTGAGTTTAGAAAAATGTTCCAAAAATTTGGTGTGGAAAAAATCATCAGTCGAGGCGGGATAAGCGAATAGGTCGGCTCACATGTTGATAGGTTTAGAGAACCGGAATGGCGGGATATATGGTCGCTCGTCCACCAATTGCATCCCCTTTGAAAAACCTCGGATATCTTTTTGAGTATAAGTACATGATTAATTTTTCAAAAATTTTCACGTGTCTTCTGCGCGTGGGTGAGGGGGTAGATTTGGTTGGTCCAACCCTATGGATGTTAACCCCATCGACTCTTAGAGCTTAATTGAAATATAAGATTTCACAGCTTGGACGAAAAATTGTAAATGGTTAGTTATATAGGAAAATCGTAATGCGGCAAACATGATGCAAAGTTTTAAGATGTCTTTTTTAGAAAGCAGACTCCATTTTGAATTAAGCGGTTAGATGCAGATAATGACAACGAGAGTTGATCTTTTGGTGGCTTGATTATCACACAGAGGTGAATATCGGATTTAGGGCTGCAGCAAATAAGGAATTTTGCCGAATTCCCGATATCCAGTGCATCTCATATCCGCCTGTATAATATTTGTACATTATTAAATAAACACGGAGGTTTAGGACCAAAACGCAAAAAGATATTGCACTAGAATTTTTTAGTCGCGAGAAGTTTTTATATATTGTCAGTGTGTTTTGAATCTGTCGGCATAGGTTCACTTTTACTACTTGGGTTATTATAAGATTCGGCATAACAGTTAATAGAGCTTAGTTTCAGGAGTTTAAAGAGGTGTAAATTCGTCCAACCGGATTTTCTGATTATAGTCTGTCTTCTATTGGTTGGTCATATAGATTTCAAGGCATTTGGTATCATCCATATCGATTTTTCTGATACCTTTGTATAGGTGTCTTCAAGTGTGTATCTGTTGACCAATCCGATGTTTCGTGTTACTCCGGCTTTTCGATTGGTCTATATATATATGCAGTGGAAAGAGCGGTTGGTTCTCCGATAAGAAATTCCAGTGGTTTTTCGAGGGGTTCACCACTTATTCCGTTCATTGCAGTAAGACGGCCCGAACGCTGCTTCTGTTACTTCATGCATTTAAACGCCGTGCAACTTTAAACGCATATTACACTGACAGCACCGTGTCGCTCTCGGTTGCGCGAAAATAGCTATATTACACACATAAAAAGTTGTATAAAAATATGTACAGAAAATCATTTGGAAAACAGATCTGTTATGCGCACTATAATAATTTTGTCTACTTATTTTCGAAACTATTTGCTGTTTCGGGAAAATGCGATTGCTGTAGTTGTTTGAGAAATAGCTGTTTTCTCGAAAAAATAATCAATAGTGCCTTGGCTTGGAAGCGGCAAAAATTCGTACACAGATTAGCAGCAGCCATCTACTCACTGTGCCTAGCAACATTGGCATCTGGTTCTGGGCAGAATCGATTACAATTTAGGTTTTGTCATACCATTGAAAAAAATATCTATGCTTCTTATTAACTGTTTTAAACAATTTTCTAATTTAGTTGAGGCTCATTCCAAAACGAACAAGCTATTATGGAAACAAATGTCCGCACAAACACGTAATGCACATTTGATTCAAGTCATAAAACTAAACGATCGATTTATATATTATTTCAAATGTGGTTTTCTGATGACAAATGTGATGATATGTTTTATATACTAAATGATTTGAGCTCAGATTTTGATCAAAATTTGAAAGCATGTTTTTTGCATTTTTATCAAGTTTGAACGTGAGAACGCTGTTCAAACTTTTCATGAATATTCCTGTAGCCAATCATGGACGTGATGTATTGCCTGAAAAAGATTGAGCTCAAATATTATTCTCAAATTTTAAATTATCGCAATTTTTATTTAAAAATCACCATCAAATTTTGAGCAAAAAGTTTGAGCGTATGAACACGCCTTTAGTAACATAAAAAATTTGGCGCGTAAGCGGGTAACTCAACAAATTCCGAGACAAGTGTTCGACGTTTCCGCAATAGCGTTTTATTTGTATATTACTTTTAAATACGTTCTTCACTGCACTATGTAGTGATATATCCATTTTGTCGCAGTTAAGTTGCGCTTGAAGAAGGCTCACTTACGCTAAGAATTGAACCAGTTTCATACACGATATTATGTTTATTGTACATAATGTACTATCATCGTAATAGGCCGGATAATAGTAAAGTTCGCAATTTATTTTACCAAAATACACAAATTTGTAACAGTTTCATTTTTTCTAACTTAAAGCTTAGTTTTTATGACAAAACTATCAAATTACGATAGGTTACTTTTAATAAGTTAGGAAAAAACTTAGTTTCCTTTTATTTCCAGTTTCCTTTTTTCGTTTTTTTTTTCACTTTACTAAAATTAAGCGGTTTATCGATTCAGTTTGAAGGCATCAAGGTATTTTCAATAACTACACAAAATAATGTAATTTCATACATTACTAAATGACTATTTTGTCTTGAACAAAGGAGAATAAATAGTAAGCTATCGCTTGTTAACAAAAATTAACCGCCGTTTATTAATATTGAAATATGTTTGTTCTCATACAGATCGCGAAGATGAGGGAAGATATATATCGTTATAAAAGATTTTTTTCTTTGTTGTTTTAGCGAAACGATTTTGTAAACATGTAACAGTGTAATTTATACTAATTGCTGTGTTTTATACAATATTATTTTGTAAAGTTTGTTTTAATACGTGGTAATTTATATATTTCAGTAGTTACATTTTCCTAAGCTTGACCAGCTGAGTTTGTTTCGGTTCAAATACACGATACAACTAGATTAAAAGAGAAAAATTGCCGGCGCGAAAACCCATCATTAAATTTATGATTCGATGTTTTCTGTAGTAATTCTAAACGTGCGCCAAATAGTCGATAATCATCCGACTGAGCAACATCGAGTCTCATGTTTGAATTTTTTGAAGACATATTTCACCATTTAAATACCCATATCATCATGGTCGTGCAATTATAGATACTCATCAGAACTCTTTTCTTTTGCTGCCAACTCCCACAATGAGGGCAACCGAGTAAGAGATGCTAGTTTGTATTCGGTGAACGGTAGGTGGTTTTAGCCTTACATAGTAAGTAGTGCAGTCACGAATGCTAAGTGGAAGGCGTTTTTATCCTGCGATGTTTGTAAGGCGTACCGCGACGATTGCCAAGTCATGCAAACATGGAAATATTATTTAGTTTCTTGAGACCCGTGCAGTATTTGCGGGTGACTTTGAAGTTACTAGTACATGGCATAGACACATACAACTAAAGAACTATTTCTGTATTAGAATTCAGTAGTTTAGAGACAGTCGACTTCTCTGCGCAACCAAAGGCCAATAGTTTTTATAGTAAACGTTGTTAAACAGTAATAATTTTGCAGTCTTGCTCTAGCGTCACAGTTTGATAAAAAGTTAGTAAATGACTACATAACATTATAAAACTCATTCATTTGCAAAATTCTCATGTTAAGATTTGAAAATTTTTTGTGTATGATTTATTGAAACTGACTTTGTTTGTTGACACCGGTTTATTCCATGATCACTTGACCTTTAGAATTGTGAGACATACGAAAAATTTTGGGAAAGTGCATTATTAGCCCGTATTCACATTGCATCCGATCCGAATTGTGTTCACGTTGCATCCGATCCGACACAACTAAACTCTGTACATTATGTATGCGTGTGTATGTATATGTATTTATTTGTCACATAATTTCATCCGATTCGGTCCGAAAAAAATTGTACATGCTGTATCGGCTCGATCGAATCTGATGAGGTGTGCACACTATATATATAAAACTCAAGCCCGATTCGGTTAGAATAGGACGAGCGTGGACACACCATCGATGGTTACCTAGATAAGTTTTGAACTTCGCAATTGTTAAATGTTGACCAAGGCAGTCACATTCTAATATGTTCAGTAGCTGATTAAAAGAACCAAGGAGGATTGTTCAAGGAACATTTTTGATGGAACTAAGGTACTGCTATTAAAGTATATGTCACGACGAATTTGTTACGTTTAAAAGGGGCAATAACGGTCGGGGACAGTCGCCATGGTAACATTTATGCAACAGGTAAGCTAGTGAGAAATCATGTTTGAGTTGTAGTTCGTCACAGTCGAGCAAACTGCATTGTTCTTCATTCGCATCGTCACGATAACGAATACCAATAAGTGTGAATCGTTGTAAATCTTCTAAACAGTACGGCAATGTTTTTCCAACACCACACAGCAAAATTGATGCATATTCCAAGTGCCTTCCAATATAAGCTTTGCAAATTTTCAGAAGATATCATTATAATCAGAATATTTTGATTTTAGCAAACGTAAAACATATAATTCCCGCTGCGTTCTCCGTCAAATCTCTTTAACTTGACTTTTTTCCTTTAGTTCGTGAGGGATAATATCACAAATTTGTTTGTGTTCAGAACTAATGGGTATTTCACGCCCATCAACCACAATGTTACTGCCGGACAGAGGCGTAGTGAATTCTAATATTAATAAAAATCTCCTAACCACAGTTTAAATGTACTGTAATGAAAGTTTACTGAAAATAGTTCGTCTTGAAAAAATGTTTTTATAACAAAGTTGAATTACTGGCTGAAAGGGTTGTTGCTCACCATTTTATCAGACGCCTCCGCTAAGCGTTATACATAATACAAAATGTGACTGGGTCAAATTAATTAAGTGTTAGGTTGGCATCAGTTAAAATCATAGAATCTTTTTTTGCACAGTTAAAATTCTTTTTTGGCTGCAGCGGTGTTGCGATATGTAACCTACTTTTTTTATATTCAAATTGTTTGACGAAAAATCACCGATGAGGTTTCCTATAATGCTTCTATGCTGCTAGTTTATAAAAATATGTATGAAGTATTGACTAACATAAACGTTTCTGCAGCCAATGTCCGATGAAATTAAATTCAGTCAAGTTCATTAGTAAACTATTTGTCGAACAAATTTAAAACAGCGCTTTAAAATTTTTGAACAAATAATTATGTCAAAGCGCGGTGAATCTCGAATGCATTCTGTTAAAAATATGACAACTTAATCAGTTTGCGACTGCCATAGGCTTGCTTCCAGCTAGCTTCGGATCAACCAAACCATTGCAGGACAGCATTTGACCTAATAGGACGTCTAATTTTTGATGAATCGGATCATTATTGTGAAGCGCAAACACCTGTTCCTGGAACGATATAGCGGTTTTTGTTGATGTGTTTTGCTTTCATAATTTTCGTTTGATGTTTTAATCATTCCGGTGGTTTATAGCGTATTTCCAATGTATATATACAAAAAAGATGTAGATATGTCGTTTTCATGTGCACTTGGTGTTACTGTTTGCCAGATCTTTTTTATATTACTACAATAGACTTGTTGAAATTTGGTTTTATCAACTACCGGTCAACTAAGCATAACATTCTTTTTGTTAGCTTGTGTTATGTCAAATACTAGAGCCTATTTCTGCACATAAGTTAATGTTTGGCTGCCCTTATGGTTTCGTGCCTAAGTGCTCACAAAATCGACGGGAATATTGAAATATTTTTATTATGTGCATTTGGTGTTCATTTGGATTTTAAGTTATACGTCGCATAAAAATGACTTCACTACTCAGAATGTCTTTGTCCAGAGCCGTCAACATTCCTATATGCAATTTTTCGTAAGTTAGTTGATATTGAGCTATGAGCTGTAGTTTAAAATATCCCGAAAAGCTGTAATCTTAATCATTGGAGAAGAAAACAAAGTGTCATGATTTTGATATGTAAAAACGTTATATTTAATATATTGCTGCTTTCATTCTGTATCTTTAATCGAAGATAAACATGCTCATTTTTGAACCTCAGAACAGTGACTGAGAGTAGATTAGCCACACTCGGTCGGGTTTATCTCGCCGCGCCCAGTTATACTTGTATAATTAGAACATGAAATGGTGAGAACGACGCGGAAGCCGTTTTAAGATCTCAAATCTGTAAATCAATTTTAGGATATTGGCTTTGTCTGCATCGCGAGATTTGTATATATTTTCAAAAATGATTCAATCATCGAAACCGCAAATTTGCTGTTGATTGATATAAAATCCTAATTTTATTTGCATAGCTGACATTTATAGCAATCGTGGTATAACGATCGTAGAAAATCAGCTTCTACTAGTCGTTACGAACTATGTTTTGTTACGCGCCCTTGGTTTCATTTGTCAAATCTCGGATGTAATATTGTTGGTTGAAGAGCGTTTCATTATCATGTGCGGCTCATGAGCTTACTATTGATCTATCGCCGTTGATGTATTGTATATTATAGTATATGTATGGTGCTTCGTGAAGACCGTTGGATTAGGTAGAATACAAATTGATCAAGGTGTACACCGCGGGTAACGATGTCGCGAACGTGTTAAGGAAAAACCATGACAGTGGAACAGGTCTAGAGTGCACATATATAAAACTGATAATATAGTTCATTTGCAATAGATGCTTCTTATGAAGTTTCCATTCCAACTCAATGTAACTTGTTTCGTATTGTCACAGTTTGTAGCTACATCTGGTATTTGGCACCCCTATTTATTAAGATTTGTTGTTCGCCGTTTGTGCCCACTCTACGAACGCGCGAGGCGGGCGCCTGTATTGGGCGGTTGTTTAAAATTCTGGATGGTTACGTTCAGTGGATGCCGTCAGATATGTGTTTACTTTAGCAGTAGAATGTGGGTTAAATACGCATCATGTTGTCCGTCGTATAGCCTGCACAGTGGGAGCCGGTGGTAAACAATATACCATTATGAAGCTAATTACAGTAGCATGGTTTTGTAATGTATAATAATAAACTACCAATGCCAGCAGTAGAGGTATATAATTTGCGGGCTTCGCGGGCCTTAAAATATTTTCTGAGCCCTCTGATATGGGCCTAGTGGCGAGGCACGAGCCTCATATTACGGCGGGTACCAGCAGGCTCAAAAATTTTTGCACGTATACATCTTTGTGCTGCGGTGATTTTGCAGTGAGTTTAGAAATTAGCGCCTAGGCTACTTTTGCGGGGTCGGGCGTTACATCAGAATAAAGGACAGCTGATTGTGGGAATTCGAGGAGGAGGGCAACAGTTTCCTGACTTAGGCATAGGCTTAGTCCAATGACTATATAACATGAAAAGCTTACGCTTATATATCATTTAACTTAGGCCCTGAGAGTTAGATTGACCTAAATTATTAAAACCGTGGCGCTATATTATCAAGGTTGTTCTATGTGCCTCAGTTCCGTTGTGTTGATTGATACTAGTATGTTTTAACCCTCTAACACAGGAGCTAGTTTGTGTAGCAACAACAAAGTGAGCGAACAACAACGCGCATGCAAACACACTCAACATGACATACTTCGTTTGCACAGCACGTTGCAATATGCGCTAATGCCAATTGGCAGGGTTGGGCATGACATTTTGTGCAAATATGTCCCCCCCCCCCCGAAAGACATTTTACAAAAACACGGTTTTGTGTTCGTGGGTTTATGCTTGGGTCTCTTCAGTTAGCCCTCCTCCAGCACGAAATTGGTTCCTTGTGAATGCACAGCTATAAATACCATAAAGGCTTGAACGGTATATACAGACAATTAGATATCTACATTTAACGAGAAAATTTTTTTCCAAAACGTTAGGTGCCAAGTTCGTCATTTGTCATCCAAAACATCGAAACATGTCAAAGATAGCAGAAATTGTTTTTGATTCATCTTTCTGAGCCCAGGCGATGTTACCTAAATTATCGCTTTATATGATAGATTGGATCGTTTTACTGAAGGAAAAGAAAATATGCAAGGGTTACTGCGCAGGTACGCTAGATTGATACTTATATTACGTAGCTTTACAGCAGCTTTTTGCCATGTAGCGACATTAAAATATGAAGGAACGTAAAACGTCAGTCAAACTGATTAAAATACCATACCTGTGTGCGACGTGCAGGGTATACTATATAACGTCGTTTAATATTTTCGTATTCGACATATGGCATTGCTGTTGTAATGTTTTATTAAGATGTACATAAATCCTGCAATTCATTACTTCCGCTATTGCGTTGCTTCGGCTTGTTGTGGTTGTGCTTGAAATAAGACATATGTATTCACCAATGTAATATTTTAACCTCGGTAATTGGGCTTTATTTTGTGTGTGTGCTCTGTGTTATTGCGTTTTGGCGAAATAAATTATTTTATTCAGCATAAAATTAATCTGAGCTGCTCGTTTTTATTTTACAAACTCACTTAAATTTTGGATTTCTCAGCTACCGTTGGTACTTTATCGCACTAAAATTCGAGAAAAATATGTAATACGCCGACGGTCTAAACGAAATTCTATTCGTTTCGCAACTAAATCTTGTGGCTGCTGATATAATAAATGGCAAACTTTGTCACAGCTAGGCAGTATGCTAAAATTGTTCAGGTTTATTGTAGGTACTAGGACCGTTCTTGTCCTAAGAGGTCCCAGCTTCATCATGGTTGTGTCGCCATGATGCTCAGAGGACCTCGGTGAACTTAACGTTGAGCTAGAAGGGAACGGTTCAGCTTAGCAGTCCGCTGGCGGGTTCTCCAGGGTGTTCAGCCTGGCCCCTATTTTGGGCCACGTGTTAGTGGTATGATGGTCCCCGAGGTCGGGTGAACCCTTACGCCTACTCTGGCAATAAAGCTGACCCGCCTTTCCCTCATTTCCTTGCCACCAACTAAAAAATATCTAAAAAACTAAAATATATCAAACTGGAGGGGGCAAAAAACATCAAATTTTGTGGGTGGGCAGCAATATCAACCTGGAGGGAACACCAATATCAAAAGGGAGAGGGACACCAGTATCAAACTGGAAATGCAGCCAATATCAAATTGGAGATGGGCACCAATATCAAACTGGAGGGGGCACCAATATCAAATTGGATGGCGGCACCAATATCAAACTAGAATTGCACCAATATCAAACTGGATGAGGGCACCAATATCAAACTGCAATGCGGAACCAATATTAAACTGGAGGGGCCAATGTCGAAGTAGATGCACCAATATTTTGCATCATTTACATTGTGTGCACATAGGGCCGGATTCTGTAACAGAGCCAATTCCGGCTCGTGACAAAAAGCACAGCCACATCCGGTCCTTCATAAATAAATTAAATATTTAAGCTATGCTAGTATATTTGTACAATCCGGGGGTGGCTATGTCTCAGAATTCGATAGTCGGGACGGACTACAGAAAAAAATATTTATTAAATTCAGTTTAACAGATTGTGTTACGGGGAAAATATTTCACTCTAGGCCCAAAAAAGGCAAGATTAGTAGTAACTAACGCAAAACGCATAAATTCAGGTAAAATAAGTAGAATGTCGCTATTTTCAAAATTTTTTGTTTAAGCGCTTTTTACAAGCCAACCTTGTAGCAATGTAAAACACCGCTGCATGAAAATTACGCTATTGTAACTGGAAGGATGTTTTGCGAATATATGACTGTAAATATCAGCAATTTCCATTGTTCAGCGATTTTCCATTGTCCACATATATTTATGGCTTGTAGAGCTGATTCCGTCCCTTGTGACAATTTATCAGCCTCGCTTTACTACTAGCTAAATATATTTGTAGGGTCTTGCTCGGCCCAAAAAAATGTCACACTGGCTGATGGCGGCTAGCCAAACATGGCTTTGGAGCCGCGACAGACTATGATAAAATCCGGCTTTGCTGCACACATAGTAAGGTAAATGATACATTAAACTGGAGGGGGGCACCAATATCAAATTGGAGGGGCACCAATATCAAGCTAGAGGGGCTCTAATATCAAACTGGAGGGGGGACACCAATGTCAAACTGGAAGTGGCTCCAATATCAAACTGGAGCGGGGAACCAATATCAAACTGGAGGGGACACCAACATAAAATTGGAGGGAACACCAATATCAAACCTGGGGGAACCATTATCAAACTCAGCGAGCATTATATTGTTGCTACAATACCAACTAGCTGCTTTTGACGCAATCATAACTCGACCGTTTCGCAGCTGCGCAACACAAGCCAATATTATTGTAGCGGCAATATTTTAGCTTGTGCTATTGATTGCGCTATGTTCGCAACACAATGTCATGACAATATTTTTTCTTACAGCATGGTCGCTGCAATAGCTTAAGCGACGTTTACGTCATAAAACGCCCACCATGTGAAAGATTTGTCACTGTGTGATCACGACCATACCATAGTGTATGGTAGTTCTGGAAGGCTACATAATGCAGCACAAGTAATGGTGTCGCGGGCACCGTGTACATTACACTATGGTGTCTTCGACACCCTATAATTAAACAGTTATTTAAATAAGGTGGGAAACTTTGCTAAGTGAAATTTGAAAATATTTACGCTATTTTACTGTATACTATAAACCATGCCGTTTAATGCTTTGCGGAACAAGTGTATGGACTAAGTTTGCACTGTCAAAAACTCCCTACAACGGAAAAAACAAGGCATATTGCCTAAGGAATTTCATCACCACTAGCCGTACGGTGTGCAATTCGAGCACGGACTTCTCTGTGAATGATGCATAACTGATTATAGCTTCCTTTGCCATTATGCTTCAGACAAACTTTAGTATTCTATAAGTACTATTTCGAATGAACTCTTCCACGTTCCAGGACATCGTGTGTTATCATAAAGACTTGGAATTTCCTGACAGTTGTCAAACCAAGTATCAAAAGCGAAACTTAAGAAAGCGCAGCGAATCTTATGAGCTGACCGCTGAAAATTCTTTGTGCCACTTCAACCCGTCCATAAAGAAATTGAAGGTAGTCCGAGTTTACGGAGAAGTTAAAGGTACTCCGAGTTTCACCGAAGATATTGATGGGGCACGTTTTGGCATCAATGCGACTGTTAAAAATATATCGGAAAGATTTTTCTGGAAAGGATTTGATAAGGTGACGGAAAATTTTTAAAGAATGTGTTGCTTGTCAAAAAGCAAATCCCAGTTTTAAACCCGCGCCGTCAGAACTGCACCCAGTTGCAGTTTTCGAAGAACTGTTTTGTCGCTGGTCCATGGATCTTGTAGTCACATTACCTATACATGACGGTAACAAGTAAATCTGTATAGCAACAGAATATTTGTCCAGATGGCAGAAGCGTGGCCAATACGAGACAAACCTGCAGCATCAGTTACAACTAAATCAGACAATTGAATCACAACTGATAAAGACTTGAAGTGATGACCATGGTGTATTGGACGCGGAGCTCAAGTCAATTATATTCTCATACTATATCAAAGTTCAGAAGTCGACCAAGCGCAGTTCTTTCTTCTTAATGTACGGCACTAATCCGCAGCTTCCAATTGAACTTGAACTTGGCTCATATCGTGAGTGGGAACGAAAGCATGATAGATCGCAAAATATAGAACTAGTAGACAATGTCGCTAGTTCCAAAGATGTGCTCGTTGATCAATGGAACGCAGCTCACAATGCTGTTATTGCAGCACTAACCTCGCTGCGGCACAGGTAACTCAAAAGAAGTATTATGATGAGAAACACAGACCACCGAAGTTCGAAGATTGTGACACATTTTATATCTTAATTCGAAGAAGGCGGGTCGACGGTGGAACAGTCGCTTCGCTGTACCAGAGAGCCGATCAAAGGAGCTTACACGATCCAACACGACAAATTGAGAGTATACAAATGGGTAAATGCGACAAAGCTGAAGCACTGTCGGGATGCTGTGTCCGAGTGGACCAGCATTGAAGGAATCAACCTCACAGTAAAAGATAGCTCCATCATTACATCTGCAGACTGTCTTAACGATCAGGCATATCAACGTTGCTCAAGATTGGGCTAAGAGTCAATTTCCTACAGTGAATGGTCTGCGAGAGACATTGTTGTCATTATTGCCTAATAGTGTATGATTCTTTGAGATTCTGTGTGCTTGACTGTTGCGAGAAGAATTATATACTTGCCATTTATTATGGTCTCATCATTGATTGTTCGCTGGCTGTTTGCGCGATGCGGCCCACGCCAGACCAAAGGCAGCGATTGTAGCCTTTTCGTTATCGCTTTCATGATCGATATTGCAAATGGCGTCAATATGACGAGGGACTTTACTGCGAGAACATTTTAAGTCCTGTCCGGAGCAAGGTATATATATGACGCAGTTTTACTGTGCCTATATGGATGATGCATTCAATGAAGTTTCCAGGTGTGTTCTGTGACGATGAACAGTTGTGTTAATAATATTTTACTTTAGAGGGGTATTTAGTCCCGGTGGTTTGTCAATTTTGAACATACGTGGCAACGAGTTTTCGATCAGGGAGCGTAGGCCGTACCACAAATAAAGGCTTGCGAGGAATCGAGCGCCGGTGTCGAGGGATTCCCTGACGCCGAATTGAATTTTGAAGATAGCAGGAACCCTAAACGTGGTTAGGTTGGTAAAGGTCACTCAGGCATTCCCTAAGGTATCCGTAACTAGGCGCCGTGAAGGGCGTTCCTTTGTTTTCAGGTCAGGTAAGTTTTTTAAAAAGGTCGCCCGTGTGGCATGTTATCGGTCCGAAACATCCATCCCGAGAGCATATCGTTCGTTCCGACACTTACCCAGGAAGGCCTAGGCTTTTAGGTCTTTATATGAGACAAATACTAAACCGAACCCTCAGTCGGGGGCTTCGGGCCTTCCCGAACCCGCGCTGTAAGCTGTTATTTATTCAAACACTATAATGTAACACCCCTAGGGTTTCCATATGCTTATGCCATATACATGTCGTTTCATGACAAACTATATAATCATGCTTTCCGCGTTTGCATCTTCTTAGGTGGTACCTTATAAATGTCATGAGAATTTCCATTTTATGATGTCAGTACACTATGTCATTTTATCTGGTCCGGGCAAATCATCAACTCATCTCCATTTGCGGCTGAATGACTAATGGCCATGACCGCTGAACGCACCGCATCTGATCTGTATGACCGTGTACAATATCCAAATACTACTTCATCTATAACGATCATGTCAATACTTCATATGGCAGTGCACGATATTCAGTAACCTATATTGTGAGAAAAATCACAAAACTATTACATATTGGGCCCATGTCAACTTTAGGGGCCGAAGTATAATGCCTGCCATGCCGTTCTCGATGTACTAAGCCTAAGCCTTAATCTTATCCTAAGCTAAGGTCCGTATATGAGCCGTGTACTAAGCCTAGGCCTAAGTCGGGGTACTACCGCCACCCGAACCCCCGCTCTAAGCTGTTCTTTTTTCTAATGTTGTAACGCGCGGCCCCTAAAGTTGACGTGGGCCACATATTGTATCATCTAGATTATGTTTTAAAACCCTTAAGCTTGCAAAAACTGTTTGAAAATAAAATATCGTTGGTTTTACTTGACGTCAGTATGGACCATTGTTTTGCCAGCGTAACACCCGCCATAGTAAACACTGCTCACTTGACGCGCTTGACACCGCTATCCTGCCTTGACCGCGAAGCAAATATGCAAAATGATATTCAGAGATATAAAAAAGGTTGGGTACCTATCTAGGGAGTACAGGTAAAAACGAGTCGAATTTTCAGCACCGACTTAAATGTTACGTAACTGTAGCTTCGCTCGCGAACCTTCATAATCCGGCGTTCACGTTATAATGTCACTCACTACTTGGAACTTTTGTCTCTCTGTAGCTGCGACCTTCAGTATAGACATCCAGGGTCACACCCATACCGTAAATCAGTTCTTGAGCGTATACGACACACCATTAGCTACTGTATTTTTCCTAACTTCATCGCACATATCTTTAGCTATTTTTTCGCGAATTAACTGTAACAGACATTGTCTGTAGCTAACGAGATGTAATATTCAACTGTTTTTTTAGTTTTTGAAAATCTCGATATTTGGATATAAAAAATAAGCACGTTGACAAAATCGTATACTGCATACCGTCAAACAAACAACAAAGAAAAGACATCCTTGATACCGTCAGAAAATTACAACACACCTTGTTAACGACCCTTGAAAGATTTTATGAAAAACATTAGGGTATCGAAGCCACCCTGTTCTCGCGGGTGTGACTGACACTGTGTGAAGTACATAGGTTCCAAAACTTGACGATATTACAACGTGAAACACTCATAAGTTTATGTGATATATAATATAGTTCGTTTGCTTATACAGTTACCAAACACCAGGGATATTGATTTGGACACATGGCTTCTCTTAGTAAGGACAATAACGAATTTCTATTAATTATGTAAGCTATAGCTATCTCACTTGTAGCAATAATTGGATTACAGTGTATTTACAATTTAATAGATTTCATTGCAAAAATTGGAAAATTAACCGAGAACGTAATAACAAGTTAACTACATAAATTTAAGCTCTAGAACTTTGGGGTGAATGTGAGCAAACAAATAACAAAAAATAACTAGCTCATTCGCCGTTCTGCAAAATACATTTTACATTATAGTGGTAGATCCAACCAAAAAATGATAGTAAGTCCGGCTCCTAAAGATGACATGGGCCACCAGATATCTGCAAAATGCAATGGTTATCAAAGTTTTCAAATATCCAAAGCTATGGATTAAACGAACCGTTTATTGTTAAAGTCATATACAGTAAAAGTAAAAACCACGCCAGGATGACTGATAATTAGAAATCAACATGAAGTCTCAATTTTATCAGCTATAAATTATATAGCGTAAGGGCAAGGATATCCATGCTCGAGAAAGCTTAAATTCCAATCTAACTCTTCGAAATACAGACGAAATGCTTTAACTTCGTTCTCAATATTCTAGTCCTAAAAGTTAATCTCTAAATTCATTGCCTTAGGGATATTGCCGAAATTTCCCCGGGTTTAACGGCGGGATTCAGCAATGCAATAGGTTGTTATGTCAGGATGCAAAAGAGTAGCTTACTTATGGCTTAGCTTAAGTTTAGGTTTACCACTGCGTTTTATCAAGTTATCAGACATACCATAACTAAGATACAAACTCACGTACGGCAGTAAATCGGCATGGAAGCATTAATTACATGAGCGGAGAGATTGGAAGATGCAAAATGACAGGAACATGACTTAAAAATTATCTAAAACACGTATAACACTATTGTTTTGGATATTTCTCTCGAAAAAGCAATCTTATTTATGGGCTTCTCTCAGCCCAAAAATTTTTACCCATTGCAGGAAGAATTAACGCTTCTATGTTATCCTGACCAAATGTATCTTTATCACGAAAAAGTACCCAACCTCTGTAATGTTCAAAATATTACAAATGCTTCGTTAAAAGGGTTGATATTAACGCAGTTGGTTTTAAATATTTGTTAACCAAAAGAATCCGGAATATTGGTGGATTCTGGTCCATAAAATGCTTTCGTCCCTTATTTCGCAGCTATATCTGAAGTCTCGATATGAAATCAGCAATACACGCCTACCACAGGCCTGCATAATCACAGAAAAAGCTTCAGCCTTATAGAGCAAACTATTCCAAAGCCATTATAACAACGAAATATGCCCGAATTTTTGGTCAAAATATTGCTTTTGGATATGGGCTATCCATTCGATTGGTTGGTCAATGTTAGTAATATGTCGATGATATGCATATTAGTCAAAATTTACAACAAATGCCCCCAATAATTATCAAGCTAGCAAGAACTACGAAACCTACGGTATTTTGATGCAAAATTGGCTATTTGAGCTCTCTTATTCAGCGGCTATTAAATACTGTCGGATACATATTACGCCTGCAGTTAACAATGGTTTAGGTCCCCCTATATTTTTAGGCAAGTCACTTTAGTGGTTGCCATGTTATATACCAAAACAACAGTACTCTACGGGATTTTGGTCAGGAGCTGCTTAAGCCTGGTGCATGGAAAAGAAAAGATGTAAAATAATGCTCTTAACTATATGTGCCGATGATTAGACGCGATACATAGTCAAAAATTGGTGATATCCGCATATTCTCTCGTGAGTCATAGTCGTCATTGTAATAAAAATCTGCATTAAATGCACTAACGCAGTAACCTAGAAACAGTATGATCTACCTTTAGCAGAAAATTTACAACTATTGGTTTCTAATTTGGAACGTCTTACGGTGTACCTTGTTTGAAGTAGTATCTGTCGCAATCTGTTGATTCCTAGGCGACAGTTACCCTTGTCTACCACTTATAATTCAGGAACTAGAGGGGTCAAAACTACTTTTTGCAGAGTTAACGTTAAATATAACTTTGTGCAAGTCCAATGGTATGATTTATATTTTCTATACTGCCACTATAGAAAATGTTATATGATATATATTTTCTACAATGTCTCCTTTTCCTTTTTTGCATTCGTATTTCTATTGGCGACATAGTTTAGTATGTGCAAGCCATTTGACCTTGGGTGGTTTTCCGTCCTTGGCCACCATGTGTATGCTAGCATGCAGTACTGTATGGTAGGTGGATGAAAACAGTTTCCTTTAGTATGACGCCACTGCAACCTACGCGCCTTATATATAAATTTGGGTACCTAGTTTGAACGTTGACGATACTAAATTTGAGGAGACACACCGGCTTAGGGGAACTGCCAAAGTTAGTGTCGGGTACCCGGGTAGCGATTTATTAACCGATGGCCATACCTAATGTTGGGAACTATAATAATGTTTGACACGTACAACCATGGCAAATACAAGGTCAGCATGAAGTACAAAAGAAACGTCGAATGTACAAGAGAAGTTTTGAAAACTTTAGTTATGCTCTAAGCAATGTCTGTACAACCCAGGAGCTATTCGTCCAGTTAGAAAACTTATACTCTAACTGTTGTGAATTTTTCCATCATGTAAATATATTTTCACAATGGTAGCATATTATCACCCTAATAAATGCATCAAGTTTCAGGATAGTAATTTTGAAACGTTCAAGTATATATGTTTTATATTTGAGAACACATCTTTGAAAATTAATCAAAATATTTTCTTCATTTTAATAGATTAATTCTCTGAAATTTCATCGAAATGGGCATCAAAGAATGTTTTATTTAAACTATAAATTATATTCTCTGAAATTGAGAAGAGACAATTGTGAAAATAATTTCAAAGAAAAATTCTTTTAAAAAATCAAAGAAATTATTTTCAGTGTAGCTATGTATTAACAGAACATATATTAATCGCCGCAAGATATAACACAGAAGATCATGGTGAAAATTCGCTTAGAAAAGAAACACCTAAAAGTAGAAAGGGCATAGCTAGAAAACAATATCTTCGCTGCCAAACAGTACACCGGCTTATCATTTTTTTATAAACCTGTAGATTTGGTACAAAAAATACCTATTTTCCCGAATTCTGTGCACTGGGAATACTAATATGGGGAGCACAACTGTAATTTTTTAGCTCAGTACTTGCATGTATACATGGAGTGGCAAACACACAAATATATTACTATGAACCATTTGTGTTATGCATGCATTTACTTGCAAACAAACATAAAGATCATACATGCTCATAGACGATTTTGATCAAAATTTGAGCTCAAATTTTGATCAAAATTTGAGCTCAAATTTTGATCAAATTTTGATCAAAGTTTGAAGCATCTTTTTTGCATTTTTAGTAAGTTTGAATGTGTGAACACTGTTCAAACTTTTGAAGGATATTTCTGTAGCCAATCACCAGCAAGATTCATTACTTGAAAAAGTTTGAGCTCAAATTTTGATCAAGTTTTGAAATATCGCAATTTTTCGTTAAAAATTACCGTCCAATTTTGCTCAAAATTTGATTAAATTTTGAGCTCAAAATTTGAGCAAAAAGTTTGAGCGTGTGAACATGATTTTAAGGGTTACACATAGCTTTAGGGTTATTCCTGTATCACGGCAACAGAAAAATATTGCTTTAAACTTTAGACTTGATCAATCAATCTACTTAAAGCAAAAATAGCATTTGCTATCTATAACTGAGTAATGCCTGTTCCAATTTAACTATGTTTTCGCAATCATTGTCCAGTTTAGTACGCCAACAATGACATCCATCTTCTATGCATCTGTTGGATGGAGTAGTAGGTTCGATTTTGCCATAATTCTATAGTACCCGATTTCTTGTGGGAATAAAACTGTGTTTCTTATTTCATCCCGATTGCGTGTTAAATTTTCCGCAGAACTTCTGTGCAGCACACTGTTTCTGACTTGTTATGTAAAACAATTGTTAAGTTGTAGACCCATAATCATTGTCCAGTTTAGTACGCCAACAATGACATCCATCTTCTATGCATCTGTTGGATGGAGTAGTAAGTTCGATTTTGCCATAATTCTATAGTACCCGATTTCTTGTGGGAATAAAACTGTGTTTCTTATTTCATCCCGATTGCGTGTTAAATTTTCCGCAGAACTTCTGTGCAGCACACTGTTTCTGACTTGTTATGTAAAACAATTGTTAAGTTGTAGACCCAAGGCCCTAGTGCAGCATGTAGTATATAAAATTTACGGAAAGCACAAAGCCTATGACAAAGTCGGGCACCTGCCGTCCCCTGATCCTGTCCTATACGTTGTTCTCTTATAGACATATACATCGCTCAATGTGAATTACTCTAGAGGCGTTTTCTACAAGAGTGCCGCACTTTGTATATTTATACCTAATCGTATGTAAAATGATCTGTTTTGGTTTGCTTTAAGCAAATAAGACATATATATTGAAGTTAAGAACCTAGGCAATTTTAAATTCGCTATAAGACATTAGAGACACAAAGGATATGGCTTGTTTATTTACAAACGGCGATTAGTAGCTTTGATTTCTCACATAAAAGTAATTATGCATTGCCACATTCTTGTCAAACTGTTCGGGCATACTGCTACGCGATATGAGAAACAAACAAAGCGCTTCGGAATCAAACAACCAGAAGTTCCGTTTTACCTAATTTTTTATAGAATTGTCTTCATAGCGTGTTGAACTGGAGTGACCGTGGAGGGTGTTTTAGACATGTTCAAGAAAATTAAATTTATCTTGCGTTTGCCTGTTACCATAGATTTAGACAAACCTTGAGTCACGTCCTTGGCAAATGTAGAATGTTACGTGGTATGCGTCACGTCGTCTCGTTCCTGGTGTGATTGTTATCTAAGCTATTTTGAAAATATCATATATTATATAGGGTGTCAGCCATACCGTGTCCTTTACGATGTGCGTGACTTTATCACAAGTAATTTAGTTCCGAAATATCGTGGAGAATTTTGCCTGAACCTGAAGCATGCATACCTGATCACTGGATTGATATGTTTTTCTGTTAAAATATTCTGAGATTTCCTCATTGTGTTCTTCGCTGTGTGTTCGTGCTGTTCGAAGAATCGATTCACTATCGGAACTTTGTGATGAGAGCCATTTGCGATCTAAGCTTGCATCATTTGCATTAACTATAGTGGTTATGCGTGAGTCTACTTTAGGTGCGTACACCATGGTGGTTATTTTGTCAAAATCACGAACTGCATCATTCGCGTTCACATTTATGCCA
This sequence comes from Trileptium ribeirensis, assembly GCA_030248225.1. Taxonomy (NCBI): domain Eukaryota; kingdom Metazoa; phylum Nematoda; class Enoplea; order Enoplida; family Thoracostomopsidae; genus Trileptium; species Trileptium ribeirensis. Next base: position 22,291 of record JASANE010005469.1, on the reverse strand, counting down.
TCTGTATTCGCATTTTAGTGAACGCGAACTAGGGAACTGCGCTGTACGAATAGAAGTTGTGTACGCGAATTTTTCTGCATTTCGCACGGTTGGCCCCAAGGGTTACCCCTAAGGATCTGGTCACCTAAGTGATATAACACTACCGCCTCTAAATTATCCCTCTTTTATGCGAAAGTGCACTGAAATGACGAGCTAAATCGCAATGTTCCAAGGAAAAACTGGAAAACATTGAGTAAAAATTAGGAACAATAAAGAAAATTACTGGTTACCCATGTGTGTAAATGACGACACGACAAGGGGTCCAGCCTTCCCCACCTTTTAGACAGCGTGAATTGCAGCTCACTTCTAGCCTAAAGATATGAAATCCTATTACCCACTTTTTAGTCTTTTTAGTGTAAGAGATATCACAACTAAACTTAGGCAGCGTTGCCCCAATTTTCAAGATAAAGCTGAGACAATATGGATACCTCTTGCCGCATCAACACCTTTGATCTGCTCACTTTACATCCGATGGACCTTGGACACTTGTGTATATCAAAATTTAGTATATTTAAGAAATTAAGTATTAAAAAATTTGTTATATCGTGCTAATAATCTTAATGTCAACAGGACATCCGTACCAATGCCATCATTCCACTATTTCCCATATTCTTATAACACTATATACCATTGGCGCACGCGGAATGAGGTCCGAAACCCCTGACAGATCAACAAAAATATTTTATCAAAGGCTCCCTCTTGCTGAAAATCTGTGTACCAGGTACGGAGTACGTGAGAATGGCATGCACTTGATTTCTCTGAACCAACAGTGAAATTTAAGACAGCGAATATCTCAACGAAACAAGATGCAGTACATTTTTAATTCGACACTGAATTATTTCTAAGACAAAATTCTGGCTGCGGCCTTGCCATATAAAGTCAACGGTTGAGAGACAAACCACGGCGAAGACTATATGCGCTAAATGACAAGCAGTATCAAGAATATATTTTGCTGCTGCCTCTATCAACCGAGTTAGGCTTAGGATAAATAAGTGTAATTAGGATATGTGTTATATAAAATTCCCAGCTAAGGATTCTAATAGGCTTTAGAATATCGAGAACGGCATGGTATACATTTCACTTCCACCCTAAACGTTACAATGACCAAGAGCAGCATTATGACGCTGCATCGATCCCAGCACAGACCTTAACCTCAGACATTGTTAAAAAGATATCATAAGACAGTCGTGCAGCATTCTTATTAAGAAACAAAGCATATTATTTGTAAGTACATGTATCAGCTATTTTGAAATGTAAATAGGATAGATGCGAAAATTTTTTCTGTTATTGCCTGCAAAATGTTGCGGGGACATCCCCTCATGTCCCTTCTTGTCCGAAATTTGTGGCTATGGCAAAGAGGAAATGTTCATTTTTAATAAGCACAACAATCCAAGTAAAGCTAATGCCTGCGCTGCAGAAGTTTTGCTATGTTATCGAAACGGTATCAATACAGTAACTAAAGTTTCCGCTAAAAATCCGTTCTTTCGAAAATTAGTGAACAATATTTACAATGTAGAGAGGGTCGCAATTTTTGATCTTGGTCATAATAATGTATTTCTCGCTCAACGGTGAGGATGCATTACATCTTATTGAGCCAAGTAAGCCTTGCTGGATTGTTATTGTTGCTTTTCTAAATCTCGCTTGAGCAAAAGTGCCGCTACATAATACTTTCGATGTCGATCAGCTTTCATATACTATGATCTTTAATGGATATGCAATTGCTATCGTATTCCATTCATGTTTGTAAAATATACGTCAATTTTATTATTCAGTCAGGTTACCAGCTATTTACGACTTAGGTATGATGTCAGCTATTCCTATGACGTGTATTGTTGTTTGAAAGTACGCGGCAGCCAGAATGTTTTCTGAGGCATCATAAACTTTTTATAAGCTCATGGTAACGGCACATTATTATAAATTGTTAATATTTTAAAATATTCCGAAAGACGTCTGAGATGTCACAAGTCTTGGCAAAACTACGTTTTTTTTATTATATATTGCTGAGAAATCTAGAATTTCTTGGAGACAGAGTTGTGAAGGGATGCCAGTTGCGACAAGGAATTTCTGTTTACCTTCCGAGGAAGCTTTTATCCATTTCGCAGATGAGAGCTTTGTATCAACCTAGTATTTGTCAATACATTGTCAGAGGAATGAACACACCATCTCAGGCTTATTAGACGTGCGCTGCAGACCACTACGCCAAGTTTTCACGCCATATGAAGACAAAATTTATAAAATAGTGGTTATAATGTGAAGTGCTACGTTAAATAACACCAATCTTGAATAAACCTCATACCCGCTATTTTGATTTGAATGCAAAACTATATTTTTTTGGGAAGCGGGGAGGAGGAGGTGGGTCAGCCCCTTAAGAAATTTATATTCTACAGAGGGACACCAAATAATACAAGGACATTCGTTTTATAAATATGATTTTTCCAAACTTTCATCAGGCCTTTGGTGCACTAAATTCGAGAAAATACACAATTTTGCACTAAATCCCCAGCTTTAGAGGAAATATATATACTATTTTGTAACGAATAAAATCTACGAATATTTCTATTAAACACTAAACTCTTCGGTTGAAAAATTCGAAACAATCCTAAAAAGTAGAGTTTAACATGTGAAAAAGAAACAAAACGCCTAAAACTAAAAAACCATAATCCGATATCTTACAGCCTAGCTATGTAATAATTTTGTGCCACTGTGCTAACCACTGCAAAATATAAACTTATAGGCTTCGCTTTGGAGGGTCAGCGTCGCTTTGGACGTACCCAATTGTAGTAGAAGGCACAACTAGGGACCCATATCATTGGTGCAAACTAATATATTAGACTAGGCTTCTGTTCCATAATGCTGTGGATTTGGTACAAAAATTCCATATTTTACCAAATTTAGCACACCAAAGGCGCAACGGTGACTGGGAATAGTTTGGTTTCCGGATCAGGTATTCAGGTTCTTTTTTTTTTGGTTTTTCAAATAACATTAATTAAAGTCGAATTTTCACAGTATTTGGGATTTCGACGACAGACACGCTCAGCGACATCTGTTACAAGACCACTAGTTGACTTGATTCTACTCAGTAATTATTAAAATATTATTGCTTTTGACATAATTATTCCAAGTATATAAATCAATTTCTCCAATAAATAATTATAACTAAACTCGCTTAGATCCGAGTGCAAGCTAAGGTCGGTGATATAATTTTCCCATCATCAACTTTGAAATGATCTGAGATTCATTCATTGAATAAATAGCTCTTTCACAGACGTTTCATGATCAAGCGAAGCCTTCTAATCAGGCAATATCATCGAAGCGTTAATGCTTCCGAAAAAACACAAATTAGAAAGAAATATATAGTTTGAAATATAAATATGAAAGAAGAACATAGTTTGAAAACAATTATTATACCCCGAATCTCTTTCTGATATCTACCTGGTTTACTGGTTAGCTTCAAAAGCTCTATATGGTCTGTCCACGAAATTGATAAAAATCATTGAAGCGTTAGCCAATATTGACAATAATTAAGATCTCACAAATAATAGTATTATATATTATAGGAAAAATATAATACGAAATATATAAATATAGAAAAATATATTACACATAATAAATGGCAATATATAGCGTTGGTGTCCAAGATCTGAAAGGGTATATGAATCCGCAAGGGTGGGGTGGTTAGGACCCAGGATTGATGGGTAAGTAAAGGGGGCATAGTTAAATACTCATAATTTTCCCGAATACTGCTTAAAATTTCCCCAAATTTTTGCCCATTTGTACCAGGTTTCGCCAACTTTTGTCAGTTTCCCAAAATATTCCGCGAGTCGTACGAGTAGGGAGCAACGTAAATATGACGTGGGGCATCCGAAACCCCCTGTGAACACCAATATATTGATATCCGTGTAAAATATATTGTAATAACTGTAAAAGAGTTTAAGATATCATTTCTATTTAGAATAATAGAAAATCGATATAAATACAAACTAAGTCTATGTGATGATAATATAATACTCATAGGTGTCTAGGTTATCCTAAGGACTACATAAGGACGGATCCTCTCAGAAATATGTCTGGTGGGACGTCCTTAGAGAAATCTGACAACCTTCGTCATGTAGACATCGGTCTGGGAAGACGTCCGAAGCAAGTTAAGCTCCCCGAAATCTCTCAAGTTGCTCAAGCAAATATTTTGACACCGGATATGTTGAATAAGGGGATATATATATATATAAATAAATGGTGCCCAGAGTTGGTCCCATTCATCGTGCCTAAAACTTGTGTTTGCGTTCTGGTCACAAAGACAAGTTGTAATTCCGCCAACGGCGTTTTTCTGGCTAAGATTTGGTGTTATTTGCCTGAAACTTGATTTTAAAACAATATACAAGAAACAATCCTAAAACGTAATGTTTAATGTTGTATTTATTTATAAACATGTATAATATATATAAATATATATATACATATTTAATTGTATACACAAAGACGATGAATATATGTATGCATATAATATAATGATGAATATAATATATATGTATATATATATAATATACATATATATTATATATATAAATATATAATTATATTAACCCGTATTACTAAAGCGCACAGAATAAGTACTTATAGAAAAAATTAAGAACCGTTTTAAATTGAAACGACATGAAAATCAACGGTTCCATGGTGTAATGGTTAGCACTCAGGACTCTGAATCCTGCGATCCGAGTTCAAGTCTCGATGGGACCTAGTTTTGCCCTTTTCTAAGCTAACTAAACTGCATGGTAGTTTTATTATTGTTTTAAATTTAACATGAATATATTATATATATATATATCTCAAAGGCTCAAATTTCTCTCAACATAAACGAACTACCTATCTTCTTCATATGTCGTTTCTAAGAACAAATGAATGAAGCGGAAATGTTTTTCACAAAACCTCTAAAGACAAGTAACTATTAGGACTCGGATAAAGCTACACAGAGATAGGGAAATTTCAAAATTGAAACTGACCGTCACATTTAAGGCTTAAAATGAAGACCCACAGTCAGTCAGTCTTTGAGCCATCAGCCGAGCCGACCTCAAAATTTTAAGAGAACCATTTCACATTTCTACTCTCTCCGAACACGCTCACCAATCATTAGTAAGAAAACAGGATGTGTCCGGTTGTCAAAGAATCTATAATAACTCTAGAGCTCACGCAAACTAAATATGGCTGGACTGCGATTAGTTGGAACGCTCTCAAAAATCTAGTTTAGTTTCAGTCATATCGGAACTATAATTATTATTATTATTTAGCAGCAAGAAAACAGAAAGAGAGAGAGAAACAGAAATAGTTCTAGTTATTTTCAAGAAAATAAGGCTTTAAGTGACCTTTTGAAAACCAAAAGTTTTGCTTTGTTCCACTTAGTTAGTTCGGCTGTCGAAAGTTTTGCAACAAAATGTCCAAATGAAAAACCAGCGGTAATATATTTTGAATAGCAAATGACCGATTGCTCGAGATGTCACTTTTTAGCACTTTGGACGTCGTACCAGGAGCGTACCCAGAGTTTTGTCTTGGTAGGAGCCCCATGGCTTAACGCTACTGCTAGTTCAGAGAATCCCGGCTGGAAAACAGCGTCACACTCCGAAACATGCGTTTTTAAAAATGTAAAAAGTTTGATAAAAGATTTTTTCATCACCCGTCCTGCGGGATCGAAATCCCGAGGTCTCCGTCCGCCTCTAGGAACGCTACTACACCATACGGGTCGAAAATTTGAGGAAAGGAGGCAACTGGGCACCGCCCCTTACAATGGGCATCAATGTTTTCATTTTTACATGGAGGGCTACAATTTTTCTTTCTGACATTTTAGAACGAGAATCGAAAAAATTGGGGTTTATAAAAATCTTCAATCATTCTTATTCTTGACCCAAAATATTTAAGTGATTGGTAAAAACATGGGACATCAAAAAATATGTTTGATCATTTATTTGAAACATATGATCTCAAAAACTTACCCTTATTTAGGGTTTAACATAGGAAAAATTGGTTTGGGTAAAACCCGGAAAATCTGTCCCGTCCGATGTTTATTGTCTATACTCAAGGCGTTTTTCACGGCGAGTCGACAAATAGTATTTGAAAATAAATATAGTCGAGTGTGTTTATAATCAAAGTTCTTGCAGTAAAAATGTAACTACAGGTAAATGTCGGTTTGGTCTGGGCTAAACTACCTAATCAAAAGTAAAGAGGGAATTTGAAAAAATGTATTTTTACAGTCAATTTTCGATTCAATTGCCCCAAACGCATTCTTTTTGAACTATGTTGGTGGTTCTTATAACGTTAGTTTGGTTGAAACGGAGACTGCCAAAAAAACTTTGTGGGACCTACAAACTTGACTATAATCAAAAAAAGCACCCGGTAATATAAAACAATCACGAAAGGCCAAAATCCAGCCGGAAATCCGTTATACCCAGAGTTCATTACAAAAAAGTTTTGTTGAAGAGTATGACGCTCGATCACTCTCTTATTACGCCTTATCCGATGAAGTGCTCGTTTTCTGGCTTACTCCCTAAAAATTGTGTAGGGGTACCTCTTCAAAGTTCCTTGGAGAGATGATATTAGCTACCCTAAAAATCTCTTGGTGGTAACTAGCAGCTATCAGATTGCCAGTAATCAAGGAGATTAGAGCAGGAGTAGCAAGCACCGGTGGATCCATATATTGCGCTAATCTCTTTAGTTAGTGGCGAACTGATAGATGCTACTCCCCAAAGTACCGTTGAGGGCGGCCCATACACTATCCAAAACACTTTAACACTTTCATGCTTGAATTAATTTGTGTATCGTGCAATGTTTGACAAACACAAGCCTGCGCCAGGGATCGAACCCGAAACGTACAGGTGAAACTTGTGTACGCAAATGAATGAGCTATCTGGGAGCTGTTGCTCGGTTCCTTAAGGGACCTCACAACGTGAGCGAATAACAACGCACGATATACGGTAAACTCAGTAAATACAACGACTCGCAATGTGCGTTGGGTCCATTTGGACCTAGTGGGCATGAAACTACTAGGAACACACGATGTACAAAGCATAATGTATTAAGGTAATATACATTTAGTGTGACAAATAATTGTAAAAAAATTCCTTCGTAAAAATATTCGAAGCTGAGACTGAAATTTGGGATGCCGGAGCAGCTGTGTAAACCCCAAAACGATATAAACATTTTTAAAAACTGTCAACTGCTATTACCGGAGTAAGAATAAGTGCAACCCGCCAGATTTCAACATTTGGCCAACGATATGTCATACGGCTAGAAAATAGATCACCTTACTCAGGGCCGTCTCAAACGGACAGTCCGGACGCCCCCCTTTGTGCTGACAAACGTGAAAAACTTACCTGATGAAGTTATAACAAAATAAATGTAAATGACGTGCCCCCCGGTTTTGTTGCCCACTTTTGGAAAATTTGTGACGCTCTTGACCTTGCTACTGGAGTTCTCGGTTCGGTGCATATGTCTAAGAATTAACAAACGAAACTTAAACTAGATGATTTAAAAACAAAACACTGCGCAGTATTTATGCGTCCAGTCACGTCCCGCATGTAATTGACATGGGGTGGGAAAACTTGAGATATATAACTACTGTTGGACAAAAATTTGATGTTCATTTATGAGTCCAGACAATATACGATCACCCCTGAGAACTGACCCGTTTTAAATAAATAGTAAATATGTTGAAGGATATCTAAAAAACGTTCGTCCATAAACCGGCGGGTCCCACACGACTGGAATTAGGTGCTAATAAAATGTTAAAGATTACTAATAAAAATAATTGAAATTAGGAAAACAAATCCGTAAGCCTAACAGATGGTGGCTTAAAACATCGTATATATTTTTTCACAGGTTCTAAAATCGTGGCGGTACCATGTTAGAATAGTCATTTCAAAATCAGCGCCTATGAAACTAAACATGATATTGGAGTTTGACATTCAATGTCTCTGGGGATGTAAATTAATCCACAAGATCAAAAAAGAAACCTGGTGATGACTGTGCGGAACAACAATGTTAATTAAAAACACGAAAAGGTTCGTCGTTGTGTTGCTTAATTATAGCCTTTCGTGGGAAAGATATTAGACCCGATGAGTCAAAAATATTTTGCAGCATTCTTTTGAGACAAAAAATAGTTTTAAACCCAGGTATTATTTTATTTTGAACAATGTTACTCTCAAATGGAACATATATATTAGGATAAAACAGGATCAAGCAGGCGTGGGTGTGCTTGAAGAAAGCTCAGAACTATGAGTGTTTATTCTAAAAACCTGGGTGTCGGTACTGTATCGTTAGAAAAGCATTTTCCCAAGGCTCAGTGCCGCGGCAAGAGCGTCACAAGCTCCTAACATTTCGGCATCACAGCCCCGAAAAGAACAATATAGGCAACGGTGTTCGAAGCCCCACATGGTAAATAAGTAATAAATTTTCCATTTTTGCATCAGACATGAGACCCCTAGACTGCCAAGAGTCGATTTTTAAAATTTTTGCGATGAGGCGGTCGCTATCGGCTTACCTCCAGGCATTCCAGGGGGTATTTTTGGGGGTATTTGCTATCCTCCCGACGTTCCCTGGGGTGGGTGGGAGAGGGAGGTGAAGAGATGTGGCAGCTATCATGTCTCCAGCTATTAATTAGATTAAAACAACAGTATGAGTCGCCGGTGATTACTCCGCCTGCTGCCGGCGACCTGACAATTGCTATCCCAAAAGGCCGTAGGAGATAGCCAATAACCTCCAAAAAACCTTCGGGTGCCCTACCCCCAAGAATCGTCGGGGGTGGAATGGCTGGGTAAGGCAAAAGACCATCACATCGTCCACTGAAGCAATGTACATGAGTATGACCGAGTGTCACATTCTTCTAAAAAGCTTTTCATAATCGACTCTTAATTTTTCTAAAACTGCGTTAGCTAAATTTAAATTGTATAAACTGTTCGACCAAACCATTAAGACTTTGTATCGGGGAATAATTTAGATCATATTGCTGCAGTAAACAGGGCTGGCGAGTGATCAAGTTGGTATTTATAGTATTTTACTTTTGACTGTAAAACAGGCAAAATATATGATCTGTGATAATTGTTAGAACGACAGTCACCCGATTAGCAGCTGAGCGAAATGTTTCTTGACAATTCAGCGGCATCTTTCGGATAAGGCTAAAACTAGTAAATGTAATTAATTACCAAAACTGACCGCAGTAAATTGGGACGATTTTAAAATTTTGTAAAATTAACTGATTCGCTAATTTATTAATTAACTAATTAGCATATACGGTCAACTTTTATAGCTTCAGAAATGTCATATCCTTGATCAGCGACATCGAAAACGATATGTGCAATTTCTTCGTTTCTAAGCACTCCGAAATGTTTCAAAAAATAAGCTAATTAGCATTTTTTAACATTCTCGAATACTAATAAACCAGAAGTGTAATTAGCACGGCGAGATGTAGAATGCGCGCCAAAATAACAGCTTTATACTAATTATTCATTGAAAAATAAGCAATTTTTGTTTGAAAGTGCTATAAATAGGCTAACGCGCTCAACTAATTAGTATATTACTAATTGACTGAAACAAGTTTTGACAAAAATTATATGTGTTTCAGCTGAAGGATATTAGGCCTTCCAAACAAAAATGTTTGAAATTGTCCCATTAGTTATTGAGGAGCTCAGCGCCGATTTTAGACCTCCGACGTAAACAAAAGCAGTTCGCTTCGCTCAATGACGTTCCTGATTCGCATTGCATTAAACGTTGTTGTCACAATAAGCATGGATAGTTGTGAACTTGCATTATACACTGTATACCATTTTCGTTGCAGAATGCCGCAAAAATATATGATTTCTGATAATGAGACCTGCTTGGGAACCTACAACTGTGAATCACCAACGTCATTCGAAGGAATTCGATGGAGCTACCGTGGTAGAGACTGCGCAATTCATAGCAAAAAACCACTGTACAGTGCGGGAAAACAACCAGCTTAATAAGCCGTCGTAAATGGAATTTAAAGCCTGATAAATAGATAACAATTAAAAGAAGGCCACAGAAACCCAAGAATATAGAATTCTTTTTTGGGTTTATACCGCTTCATCTGGCTACTTCAACTGCATTCGTCAGTAATATTGGAGCATATTTATCCCAAGTCAAATTGATGATAGCCCGAAAAACGGGACCAAGAGCAGAAAACAATTACCAAATGGGGGAAAGGATAAGAACGATGAAGAAGCAATTAAACTGTGGTTTACTGATAACCTATCAGAAGTCGTAAACTTAATTCGGTAGTAAAAGTGTAGCCCGGAATTTGAAATATGGGGCAAACGCGCCAATACATTATTACCCAATGTCTAAAAATGTGGGATTAACCCGTCACCCCATGACTCTTTTTCCACGTCTGAAGTTAATATTTTCAAATTAAAAATTGAAAATCTTTTGTGTCGCATAGTAGACGCCGACAGTGTTGCTTTAAACTGTAGCATATCCTTTATGATTGATAGTTAAGCCTTGATGAATGGCCTTCGATTCCATTCTATGAGCAAGCGATTCCACGTAGAAAGAATATGATTAGAAATTGATTTCATTACCGGGACCATATTAAAAGCACAAACACCTCTGTTACCCTGAATCCATGCAGTGAATATTTCATTACTAAAACGGCCGAAGATGGCCACCGGAAGCAAATCTACTGCCTGTGGGATATTGCAGATATTTTTTGAGCAGCGATCGGTTTTGAAGATATGACATGATTGGGGGTCCAGAGACTATGGGGGTGTCACTCGATAAATTATGGGGACCCTTCATGGAATTCCTTCCACCCTCAACTGAACTAGAACCTATTTTTGCTTGTGTTAGTTACATTTTTTAATTTTGGAAGCCCCCGTGTTTCAATGCCTCTTTCCCTACCACAAAGATTAACCGCCAGGCCTGTAAATACCTAGCCGAAAGCTCACGTTTATTCGTCCAACTGTTTGCTTAAATTCAACGTAAACACAAATCTGTGCAAAACTTCAGTATTATTATTTTTCTTTTGTCCTCTCTCAGAATCAGCAAACACAATAATATCAAAGGCGCTTATGATCGAAGAAAAGCGGAAACAAATGTTTTTGAAAACTTTCTAAATATATTCTCTCAATGAAAAAACAGGTGAAGGGGATTATTATATTCCCATAAGAATATCGCTTTTTGAAAAACAAACAAACACATGGATAAGATAACAAATGATTCAACCGGCGGTGGACGAACGTCATATGCAAAAGTATTATCAAAACTGGTTTTGAAACAAAGGATTTAACCAAAATCACGGAAAACTATTTTTGCTGTACTCTGAATTTATTTACTGCTGAAGCTGAACGCTCTAAAATAGAAGATGAGCCCGTCAAAACAAACGATTATTAAAGATACATCGATAATTTTGGTACCATTCGACTCAGCTCGTTAAGGCAAAAATATAATCTTTATTTCTGAAATGTTTAAGGTAAAATATTTTTCTACTTGTCCGGTAAATTCTTACAGGATTAACAGGCAATAACCTACGTTGAAAAGGCGGAGCGAAGTTAGGCTATGCCGCCTTCTAAATTTAAGCCTTGCTAGAAGCTTTCTAATCCACCCGGTGTAAAAAGACAACGGAATGGCGTTTGACGAAACGTGAGAAATTAATAGAGCTAATGTTGTTCTCCAAATAACAAAATTTGAACATCGTACATGAACTATGTAAATACAGTTTATTGTTATGTTTGCACGTATGTTGTTGGTTCGACTCACCTACGCGGCAGAAGTTTTTTAAACAGAACGTTGTACGAACTGTAATTCAATTCAAAGAGTTAAGCACGAATAGAACAATACGCTTGTTTCGACTGTAACCAGTCAATGGTTTAACGCCGCAGTGAACTAAATATTTTTGCATTAGTTTTATTATGGCACAAAATATCCTCACTATGTAGTAAGCGCTAAAAGTGTTTCAAACTGCAGTTTCTAAATAGGGTCTTAAGTAGAGCTCATTTAGTCGAACGCATCTAAACTATCTTTCTTCCTACTTCAGATATTGATTTCACAAATTCAATGTTAAAATTAGCTTCCACAGTTCCGGTTATATCGAATACGTCTGTACTATTTTGTCAATAATTGATAGGATTTAATAAAGTAAAATCTGCCAATTCTAACAAAATAGATGGCACCAAAATTTCCGGTTAAAACCTTACTTCTGTGGAAATTTGGCGCTGTTTTCAATCAGCGAGCCAGCGCTGCTCTCTGATTTTCCTTGAAAAAGTTATATCCTGTTAAACATTGACAAATTTTTAGTCACTACAAGCAAGCAGTTATTTTCTTCTTTATGTAGCAGCTATGAAAGCAAATAGTAAGCTCGCGCCTAGTAAAAACACTAATTTCGTCTAAATCAAGACGGAAAGACGTTAAGGATTTGCCTTCTTCAATATTCTTGGTTACTACTCGATAATTGCTTTGATTATCCGATTTGTTTTATTACAATGTGATGTTATATTACATTTGCGTTAAGCCAAACTGAATAAATATTATTTCAAACATTTCAGTTTGTTCCGTTTCCTACAAGCAAGTTGGCCGCACTCTCAAAATAATTAATATATAGCATTTAATAATTTATATATAATACAATATTTTTAATTTCAATATTTAATTATATATATTATAAAATATTTAATTTATATATTATAAATAGTTTATAATTATTACTATAAATTTAATCTATTGCAAATACGATGTTTTCCCACAATTTCTCTTTCCCGAAATTCCGATTTACCAAAATTTCACAACTTTTCTCAAAATAGATTAATGGTCCACTTTAAAACTGTAGGAAGGCATAAAATTTATCCTACAAAAATTAAAATTACATCGTCTTGAATACATATGCAAAATTACGTGAGACTTATTAGCATCCACAAATTTTTAGGGTGCTCGTGGGGATGGAGATCCCCGTGGGAATGGGGATGGGGTGGGGATTAATTTTGATGTCGTGGGGATCCCCACCCCCCGGTGGGATTTTTCTACGGTTGTTTGTTATGCTGAATGTGATCGTGTCATGGCAACTGGTTCTGCTGGTCGTCATCTTACTGCAGCTTGTACGCAACCAAACCAAAGGCGTAGCCAGGGGGGCCATTGCCCGCCCCCCCAACCGACCCGACCTATGAAAATTTTTTCCACCGTTATAACGCTATGCAAAAATTTTTCGGATTTCTTCTTTCTTGACATTCTTTTATTCTAAAATGGCCCAAAATGAACATTTTTGACCTGGAATCCCCAAAATCGGACCTGCGGGGCCAATCCTCTCACTTGTATAACCCAAATTTACCAACTTTGCTGATCTTGTAGGCCATATATATATATATCCTCGAGGGGCGGGCCGCCCCAACCCGGAATTGTTTTCAATTCCCTGGCTTTCTATTCTAAAAGTCTGACACTGACTCATTGAAAAGGTATAAAAACTCCCACGGGGATCGGCGGCGGGGATGGGGATCCCCATTGGGATTCCCGTGGACTTTTGATGGGGATGGGGTGGGGGTAGAAATCTCATCCCCACGAGCACCCTACAAATTTTCAAATTACTGGGTAATTGCTGCCTACCAGTATATACACAGAACATTGTCGGGTGTATCGAATTTAGCAGCACCCGCAAAATTTCAAATTTGTGGGTTATATGTAGCACCCACAAATTTTATTGGAAATTTTTTATTCCTCCCCCTTTCAGTTTTAAAGTGGATGATCTATTATAATTATCATTGAACCTATTGCAGATAGCTAAGTTTTGGTGTGTACGTATGAGCCTTATAATATAGTTAAAGAAAAAATCCTGTGTGTCCAACAGCGAACAAAAAATCCCTCGATGCGAAAAAGCTGCAGTTTTAAGAGCGCTTCGCAATTTGCCTTTATAAAAACGAACATCACACCAAAACTTTCCTCACATAAATTGAATATGCAGATGCAGAAGTCCGTAAAAACAGTTAAAGGAATGCGTATTAATTAAGACATTGATACTTCTGAAACATTCCGATTTTATAAAATCTCCACATCAGATATTTTGGCTTTAGCTGCCAAAAGTGCTCTTAGGAAGGCTTATTGATGGCAGTTTAACGGATGACACTATTGAAAACAATAGATAGGCCTCTCCAGTCAGGTCCTCATATATTTTCACAAACCATAGCAAAAAGAGTCTTAAGGCATTCCGTTTCGCGCTTTCGCTTTGTATTTCATGGACGGACATGCCCCCTGGATTTCGCATTCTACAATCCCGCCCTCACAACTTCCGCGTTCGCTTGTGTTTGTGTACTTCTGTCTATTACCATCCAAGTGGCTATCGACCGCACTTCGATGGTATAGCCCGAAGCACAGAAAAAGAAACGAATGCGGGGGCTGTGAGAGCGGGAGTGTGCGACTCGCGATCCAGCGGGTACAAATTGTCCTTCCTCGAAAATTCAGGAGGGTCCAATCAAACGTAGGAGTAGGTGAAACTCCACTTAAATTGAAACGTTGGCTTGCTTGCTACGGGTCATGAGCCTGGCAAAGTATTTTAGGATTAAGCGATGATCATAATAATATTTATACCGAGTATAATTTTAATAAAGAGTAACAGTAATAATAATAGTAATATTTATACCGCGCTCTTTTCGCACAAGGCGTTGCAAAAGCACCAAAGAAATCATAAAAATAATAACGAGTATAATAGTCCGTTTCTAGGAAATAAGAAAGTTTTCAACTTAGAATTATATTCGGCAGCGCTCAGGGATTGACTACGAAGTTCAGATGGCAAATTGTTCCATGCGGATGGGCCAATAAACGCAAATGTTTGGTTTCGAGGTATATCAATTCGCAATATTCGTTCATCAGCCAATCTTGATGGCGATGAAAATCGGAGAATCTCGGTCAGGTTTGTAGCAGCGTTGTCTGCTATTGCTTTTCGGACGATCAGAAGGATCTTGTATTTGATTCGTCGGGTCAGGGACAGCCAATGCAGTTGGCGCAGGACGGGGGAGATATGATCGCGTCGACGTGTGCGGGTTACAATTCTGGCAGCGCCGTGCAGGATGGGGCGAAGAGGCTGCAGACGTGTAGCAGGCAAATCGTTCCTTGACATGACGAATGCTCGAATTATGCTCTTTGAAGTCGCTGTATCGAGTCGATTTCGTATCCTGCCTATTTCACGTAGTTGCCCAATACAGGAGCAGGATACATCTCGAATATGATTGTCAAATTTTAGGCTACTATCAAGTATGACACCAAGAATTTTTATATTGGATAAAGGATTAATTACTGCGTCAGATAGTTGAATTGACGGACCGTAGAAATGCCGGCTAAAGTAGATGAGCCGAGTCTTTGAATCATTAATTTTCAGATTACTACGCAACCACTGTTTTGTATGTATCAACAGTGCTTGCAATGAGCAACATCGCCAACGTCAGCTTGATCAAAGCTTTTGTATATTTGCATATCATCGGCGTAGCTGTGTACTTAAAACCCAGCATTATTGATAATGTCCAGAAGCGGCGCGATCGAGATGTTAAACAAAAGCGTTCCGATAATACTGCCCTGGCGAACACCGCTAGCTAGCACAGTCGATTTGGAAAATGTCTCCCCGATTTGAACGCATTGATGCCGGTTAGTCAGGTACGAATATAAACCAGTTCATGGAGTTTGACGTCATGCCGATACGGTACAGTCTCTCCAAAATAGTGGAGTGACTGATAACGTCAAAGGCTGCTGACATATCCAAACTTACTAGGATAACGATCTGCTGTCGACTGAACGCACATTGGATATCATTGCATACTTTTATGAGGGCTGTCTCAGTAGAATGTCCTTTGCGATATGCAGATTGATCAGTTGAAATTAAGTTATTTGTCTCCAGATGATGATTCAGTTGTTTCAGAACTGTGCGTTCGATCAGTTTAGAGACGTAGGAAAGATTAGAAACAGGGCGATAGTTGTCCATTTCCAGATTGTTAGCGATTGATTTCTTAAAACGGGATGCACAATGGCCATCGGATGGCATTATCCCAGTGGTTTCGTTCATTGATCAATGATGTAAGTGGATTTAGAAAATCGTCAACAAATTGTTTAATTATTTTAGGAGAAAGTACATCCAGAGCACAGCATTTATTCTTAGTCATTAGTATCAGCCTCCGGACTTCCTGTTCTGAAACAGTCGATAATTGCATCAGTGGAACGTCGTTGGAGATTCTTGGCGAAAACATAGTTTGTTGTTCGAAGTCGGATTGTAGTGCTGCAATCTTTTGCACAAAATGAGTGGCGAAGTCATCGGCACGTTCGGGAGCTAGAGGCGTCTGATACCTCCGATTGAGTAAGGAATTTATGACTTTCCATTTGTTGCTGTTCGGCGTCTCATTGAGTTTGCGTTTCCATAAAATGTTTAGTTTCTGCTGACAGAGCTATCGGTATGCGCGCTTTTGATTTATGTAGGCTTCCTTATTCGTAGTCGTTGGGTGACGTCGCCAGTACCGTTCCCAACGTTTCAATGTTGCTTTCGTTGTTTGGCATTCAGAGGCAAACCATGGAGACTCTGGTCGATCGCGGACTGTCTTGATTTTGAGACGCAGTAGATTATCGATGATGAGAGAAATTCGATTGTAGAAGTGGTCCAGACGGGCATCAAAGAACAATTCCATGGCAGCACACTCAATGACAGTGATTGTTTGAAGCTATCAACGTTTAGTGAGTTCCAGCATCTGTCTTGGTTAAGGACTTAGTATTGATACGGCAATTAATATTAGTAATTATTAAGCTATGATCAAACACGGCACATTCTGAGACAGTGACGCTTGACACAAGGTTGCTGGTGTTGAGCGATGGAACAAGATCAAGTGTATTTCCACAGTCATGTGTAGCATCGTTAACTTGTTGGCACAATCCGATCGATTGGAGAAGGTTATTGAAGGTGGCGTTCGTAATGGGAATGTTAAAATCTCCTATAATCAGAATGTCATTCGAGGAAGTTACGATTAATGTCACTAGTTCACAGAAGTCATCGAAGAAAGCGGCAAGAGGTAGTCGAGGAGACCGATAAACAACGGGTATGGTGATTGCGGTAATGTTTCCGCATATAAATTCGAAGCTGTCAAATGATATATAGCTCAGAAGTGTCCCTACGTTTTTGTAATTCAGTGTCTTGCGAAAAATTAAATAAGTGACCGATCTAAATCAAATCTAAAAATATAGTATTCTCGCAAAGATAAAATAGTGTTGCGGATAAATTACTGAATCTAATATTAGTTACCAAGAGCCATGATATGACTATTATTTTCGTTTCCCAAAGGACCCCATTAATATAGCGTTGAGATGCTAATTAAGTGAGAATACCTGATAACAGAATTTGAATTACTTTAGAAATGCTTTTGCTAAAATTGTCCCAAAATTGATAGAGTCAATCTTTGAAGTAAAAAATCGTTAACCAAAGTTCAAATCAATGAAAAGCAAACTATTCGCTGGTCTTATTTGAGGTCAGTGGGCGTTAAAAAGCTAAAACAGTCAAAACCCCAGATTTAACGCCTAGATTAACTAAAACCTGATCAAATGAGCATAATTTCTTAAGACAGAATATGATAAACCTGACTGAAGTTATATCTAATCCTGACTGACCACATCTTAAGTGTGAGAAGAACCAATGTTTCATAAAGCTTCCTTTCACATTTTGAGAACTAATCCGACAAATATTTAAAACTAAACGAACATAAATCAGATAAAATATAAATCTACTTATAAGAACCAACAATCACTGTCCGCACCGTGTAAGGCAATATAGATAGCGGTAATTTTCCGGCCTAAAGTTGTTTGAAAACCAGACGGAATGGGCGTAACCTCCAACGTGCCTTCACATGTGTGTTTCCTTAAAGCCAAAAACACATTTTCCCAATGACATCTCGTTTTTAATTATACAATTCTAATTTCTAGTTCTCGTTTCAAATCTAAAAGTTGATTTATTGTTAGTATTTTGTGCAATTTTATTACGAAACGATGCTGCTGTGCACAGTTGTTTTCGCTCACAAAATTTCTAGAAACTTTGCAATCGACATGTTTCGAACAGAAAAATGGCAAAATTTTAAATTATTAATATCGAACTAAGGGGCTATGTTGTATCTTGTCGGCAAAACTTAACTGTCAAGTTTTCATTTATATTGAATGTTTGGGTTATTTTTGAGCACTGAAACATGTTGAAATTCATTTCCGCCTGGCAAACTGTCCTCTAAACATCTTGTTTTTCGCTTAGCAAAAATATGACTAATGATAATTCATTTGCATTCGCTTTGAAACAGCCTGATGTGATAGTGAGTCGATCAAGCTGAAACTACATTATTTTCAGCGGAAACTCTCGAAAGAAACCGGTGTGCAGCTGCTAAATGTATGCTATCGACTATCGCATATCTAGCAGCTTTAGACGCAAACTAATCGCGTTCAAGTATTAGCTTTAATTAGGCTCTGTCCAAAGTCACGTTTGGGTCTGCCGAATTACCGACTCCATCATAGCCAGCTTACTGTACCCGGTAATTGATGCATGACTAGGGAGCAAACTAAATCAATGGTACAAAAATACAGCGGTCTCAGGATTGCCAAGTGTTGTATAATATTGCTGCTGGGAAGACACCAGTAAAGTTGTCCCAGAACTACGTTCAGATGAACGAATTAGTTAATCCCAAAAATGACAGCTGAACCAAAGGACTGACCGATAGCAGCTGTACAACAATCAATCCTGGTAGTTTTATGAATTTCTGTTACGAATACGTTCAAATACATTATATTTACAGACATTTCGGTGTAATCATAGAAATGACTTGGAACATTTTGCTTTCACCATAGAAATGTATATATCAGCGTAGTATGTTTAGTTACGCAAAGAAATGTTGACCAAATACGATGGATATGTGATTTTGACGAGGTTTCAAGGCCTTCTACGCTACAAACAGCTGAGTTAGCAATGTTCCATGCAATACAATGGATTGCTGCGTGCAATGCATTGTCGGGCAAAGTATATGCGTGAACGACTATTTTCCGCGTTTATATTACAATGGAGTCACGACGAAATGAGTTAACGGAATGAGAAAAGTTTCTGTATAATCACCGTCATATCATGGTTACTGGTAATTCAGAGGCCATGCAACTGACCGGTATCACACGAGAACCATCAGCTTTGTACTTTAAAAAAGGCGGAAGCATTGTTATTTTTCAATTTCAAATACACTCTAAAAACAAATCATTGATCCAAATTGGGGTCATTCTGAGTTACATGAAGCCTGACTAAAATCGAGCCCTATATAGTCCAATTTCACGGTTATCGAATTCGATTTGACTGTGTCATTGATATAACAATCTGCGATATTCTAAACGCCATATATGAAATTATTAAAAAATAGCGATGCTGATGGCACACGATGTTGTTGTCGGTATTACCCAGGCTGTACGTTGACAAAGCTTTCACATGGTATACTACTTATAACAAAATGAAACATTACGATACGGCTTTTCCTCAATTATTTGCTTTATATCCGAGTCGACTTTTGTATTTCCAATGTTCGCTAACCCAAAAAAAGCCGTGGAATTCAATTCTGATCGAAAATTTCATCAATTCCTATCAGAATTTGATATTTGATTCTCACAAACATCATTGAAACTGAATTGAATTACATACATACCTATAGTGGGAATGAAATTTGATACTATGACCATATCACATCCAATACAGATTCATGCTCTTACCAACTATTGTGACAAAACACAGTTCAAAAACCAAATATTACGTGCCCCTGGTAAGAACAACAGATTCTAAGGAATTATTTTAACAGTTATTCACTAAGTTAAGCTTAGAGGTTCAATTTTTTAAATTAAAAACTTTTATCAATAAGAACAGATTCCGTTCAAT
This sequence comes from Trileptium ribeirensis, assembly GCA_030248225.1. NCBI lineage: Eukaryota > Metazoa > Nematoda > Enoplea > Enoplida > Thoracostomopsidae > Trileptium > Trileptium ribeirensis. Next base: position 2,364 of record JASANE010005469.1, on the reverse strand, counting down.
GTATCAGCAAGCGAAAGGAATCGTTCTGATTTCTAAACGGTTTCCACAATGTGACTGTCAATTATGAAAAGAGAGAACTCAAAATAAGAACAGATTCCGTTCAATGTATCAGTAAGCGAAAGGAATCGTTCTGATTCCTAAACGGTTTCCACAATGTGACTGTCAATTATGGAATAAAATGCCTTCAAATTTTATTGTTTAAAAAAATTGAACAGCAGTAAAAATACTATTAAACGGGAAGAAAGATTGATCATCCTTAAATTTAAGCAAAATAATCTGCCAAAAAGAAATGTGTCACAACAATTTTCATCGATAGTTGACTAAAAACTGAAATCTTTTCAAAACATTCAACTGTAATCGAGCGGTCACATTACTGGACAAAAACCCTGCCACAAGAGTGTCCTCGGAAATAAGGGTTTCATATACCTGCTGGGGAGAAACTGCAGGTTGAAATACATTTCGATCTTACACTATAATAAACCCATTTTTGTCCAACAATAACTTTTTTGTATCGATTTCGTCCCACGATGATTTGTTTGTACCGATTTTGTCTCACAATGAGCTGTTTGTACTTATTTTGTCCTAGAATACTTGATTGTACCTATTTTGTTCAACAATGACATATTTGTACCCATTTTGTCCCACAATGACTTGTTTGTCCCATTCTGTCCCCAATGATTAGTCTGTAGCCAATTTGTCCAACAATAACTTTTTGTACAAATTTTGTCCCACAATAACTTGTTTGTACAATTGATTGTCTAACAATGATATGCTTGCGCCATTTTGTCCCACAATGACTTGTTTGCCCCCATTCTGTCCCACAATGATTAGTCTGTATCCATTTTGTCCAACAACTTTTTGTGAAATTATTAGACATTTAACCATAGCTGTTTGGACTACGGTTGCAACTTGGTGGCTTTCGACAATTCCGCATCTCTGATTTCCATTTGGCTTTGGCGGCTCTCTGGCATCCCGGTTTAAATCCACAATATACCCAAAGTATCCGAAGTTTCTGGTTTATAAATCTATAAATTCTGTATCCATAAATTAAGAAATGTTCATTTAAATAGGGTAAATGGTCGAGTTTGCATTTTGTAAATTGGTGCAAAAAATCTTACCAAAAGAACAGTTTATTTATAACTTAAACATGGCAATGTTTAATATAAGTTGGAATAAATTATAATGCGAATAGTGGATTATTCAATATATCCAGCAAATTCACTTGGATATACGGATATGGGGAGATTTTAAGTTTATTCCCAGGATAAGTGCTGACATTTCCACATGGTGGCCAAAGCATAGGTCTACCACTTGAATGAAGTAAAAGAATGATTGAGCCGTAATGAATCTGCGAATTAGAAGGAAAACATAATAAATGTACCGGTCTTCAAGTTATCTTTTCACAAAGGTATGCACGAGTTCAAAGTATTGCTATTTCTCCTGGTAACAAAGAGTTTTGTTAGGTGTTGAAAAGTTTTAAGTGTGTTTCCAAATGTATCATAGCCTGTGACAGTTGGCTAAGGTTAAGTAGAGCTTAACCATCTAAGGAAAATACCGTGAAACCATAAAGCCTTAGGTTAAGAAAGCCAAATACGAATGAGTGAAGCAAAGCTAAAACTATAAGCAAAATACCGTGGAACCATAAAGCCTTAGGTTAAACTATTGAGTCGTTGAAAGAGCTGTGGGCCACAGGAAACTGTCACAGCTAGCTATACTGTATTGTTTCGAGATCAGTAAGGAGTGTCGTAACCTTTGATAGAGCTGTAAGGCTAGAACCAGTATAGCCCTTGTATAAATAATTCCGGTTTAAGTAAGCAGCTGCGACCCAAATGTCAATGTCTCCCATATCAATTTAACCGCACAGATATACGATGTTCTTCACTTCACAATTAAACAAAATCACCGTTTTCCATTTGAAAGGTTCGTATTCGAGACAAACGAGACCACAAATATGTTAAATATTCCAAAGTCAAAAATGAAAAAACCTTAATTATCAGTAGAAAAAATATTTGAACAGTTTCAATAGTTTTTCAAAATTTGATAATTACCAATATTTTTAAAATTGTGTTCCAAAAATTTTGCCTTATAGTATGTTGGCTAGTTGATTCAAACTTTATATGGCAATACTGGTCTTGAAAAGTGAATAGTGTTGCTACTCGCACGTTACCTACGCTTATAAATTATCTAAATGATTCAACTCTCAACCCTTATCGCTCTCTTGACTTAGCTTGCAATAGCTAGGGTATGCCTTACTATATCGACACGTAACTTAAAGTTAATTATTGTTCACAACTATCCTTAACTTTGCTAGTAGCTTTTATAGTACGTAACTGAACGAAGTAGTAAAAAAATTTGCTCTCCGGG